>KN883590.1:17430-30925 GCA_000934455.1 Apostichopus parvimensis | reverse complement strand
TGGGTGGAGGGTATTTTCTATGGGTGAGGATAATCCGGAGGGTGGGGGAAGTCAATTCAATTAACTGTGAGAAACATCATTGAATTAGGAACCACTAAGGCCTTTTCTCATCATTGTCGTAAGTTTGTCACCTTGACCTACGTGACAGTTCATAAGTAGGGGGGGTATATTCGAGTGGAATTTGAGATTCAAATCCCTGAATAGAGAAAGTTTACAAAAACTTGTTAATTTGCAGTCATATTTTGTTGTTGCTGTCGCAAACAGAAATGGATACCTACTTTCTATTATTTGGAGATGACAGAGACTGGTTCAATCGCAGTCTACAAGGCCAGATAAACTCTTTATATTTTGGCTTTCAATTTCTTTATTCTGACAAATTTCGATAGTACAAAAACGGCATTTTTGATGGGGCTTTTGATACTTCCTTGTGATCCCTGGACATCATACATTCAGCTACAAGCAAAAATAACTGTTGTCTGTCCTGTCCACCACAATAATCCTATTGTAACATTTCAGACCCTAAGGGCTAATAGGTCTCCCCCACCCCCCCCCCCCAAAAAGGGTGAAAAAGGGCGGTGCTGCTTCCAACCAAATGAATCTTTTCCCTCATTGTTTAACCAAAGAGAAAAATTTGGGAAAGAAAACAACAGATTATTAATATAAAGGCCATATTTCTCTGAATCATTGTCTATGCTCTGATGGAATACATTTGTTCCAGTAGCAGGGTTCAATTCCCAGGTTCCAAATGGACATGGCAGTTTAATCTGCATTTTCCTGACGATCAGACCCAAAAGAGAACATTGATATGTCACTCCACCGTTATCCCAAAGAAGAAACCTTTCAGAAACTCAAGGGTACTAAAGGGATTTCTTCATTTTAATTAAACCAGGGGTTCTACAGTAAATTAACAGGGTAGTAGCATGATTGACTCTGCCTGATTCCCCCTCCCCTTCCCCCTCCCAATTTCTTTTCTTAATTTGTAGATATTAATCCTTTCATATATGGTCCATCTTGAATTTGTCTATAAAAACAAGAATCCTTAATCTTCATCCAAAGCAGCAAAAGTTTCTTTCAAAACACAGTAAATTGATTATTATTATTATTATTATCATATTATTATTATTATCATATTATTATTATTATCATTATAAGTACATACCTAGAATGGAGGCAGCCTGAGCAGAGTTCTTCAAGCCGTTGATATCCTGCGCAAGAGTGTCCAATTCCTCTACATCCACCTATCGATTAAATGAAACCAAAATCTAATGATGATGTCTTTAATTTAATTCAAGTAAAACTTTGTGTTTGGTTTTGTTGATATTAAATCAAAAGGAGTTTAACCCCTGGTCGACCTGGCGAGAGGTCCTACGGGGGATAACAAGCTTGTTTTTATAGAATAGACACTTTTTTTCTTTTTTTTCTTGGAAAAGTTGTCTATGTTCAGTTAGGGAATTGCTGGTAAATGAAGTCTTATATATTTACATTGGACAGGATAGCCATAATCATACCCGAGGTCGGAGTCGAAGAGCCAATTAGGGAGGGATTTCTAAAGGAGAGGAACTTCTATAAGTATTGAAGATTGCTGAGACGGAGCGGTTTCTATTGTTTGGGAAGGGAGTGGTTGCGGTTTCTATTGCTTGGTAAGGGAGTGGTTGCTAATTTATGTTTTAATCAATCGGTCATTGTTGGAATTGTTTGTTTTGTTCTTTATATATAAGTATACTTGGAGTCGGGGCCTAGAACCATTTAGGAAAGGATTTTTTAATGGAATGAGACTTTAAGTAGTAACAATTGTGAATACAGAAAGGGTTTGGTTTTTGGGTAGTGAGTTGTTGCGACTTTGTATGTCAGGGGGAGGTCTTCAATCAAAGGGTCGTTCTCGAGTTTGTTTTCGTATAACTTGGTGTTGAATTCTTCAAGTCGGGTGAAAGTAGATTTTGTGTTTCCTGCACGGAGAACGTACAAAGTAGCAATATAGGTAGGGATTTTGAGTGCGAGTCGATAAGCTGTGGTGTGGATTCTGTTTAAAATTTGTTTATTGGGATTAGAGATGGTAAGCAGGGAGATGCTCCCGTAACTGAGAATCGGTTTTACTTTGGATTTATAGATTTGGATAATGGTTTTCGGAGGGAAGTTATATTTGTGTGAGAGGATTTGAATGGATTTAAGTTGGGACCAGCAGCGTCCTGCAGTTCTGTAACTATGTAGATTAAACGATAATTTGCTATCGAAAGTGGTACCGAGGAATGTTGCATTAGGAGTAGCAGTGATTGAAGTGTTGAAAAGATTGATTTTGGAAATATGGTTACAGTATTTTGAGTTTATTATGGAGAAATTGACTAGGTTAGATTTTGAGGGATTTATTTTTGTTCTCCACATGGAGCACCAATTTTTGAGATGTGTAATAGCTTTTTTAATATTTAGTTCCGTCATATAGATATTTTTACTAGTGCTCCAAATGGCTATGTCGTCAGTGTACTGACTATAGCTGCATTTAGATAGAGGGGGGATGTCTAGATCATTAACAAATAGGGTGTAGAGGAGGGGGCTGAGAACAGCACCCTTTGGGAGGAGGGGGCTGAGAACAGCGCCCTCTGGAGTACCTGCACGAAGTGGAATAGGTTTTGAGTATTGGTTTTTGTAGCAAATTTTTGCATTGTGCTCACTAGCAAGGAAAGAGGAAAGAAGTCTGGTGTAATTGGAGGGGAGATTATAGTTTAGTAGCTTAATTCTGATGTTTTGGGTCAAGTTTTATCAAACGCCTTTTCGGCATCAAGGAAGAGGGCAGTGGTATAATGTTTTTTTATGAAGCCGATGCGAATTTCTTCGGAAAGGCGGAAAGTTTGGTTTATTGTGGATTTGTGTGTTCGGAACCTGATTGAGACGGGGAAATGTGATTATTTTGTTCCAGGTGAGTTCTGGTGCGGTTATCTATTATTCATTCAAATATCTTGCCTAAGGCTGGGAGGAGACTGATTGGACGATAGTTTTGGATTTTGGTGCGGTCTTTATTTGGTTTTGGTATTAGAATCATTTTGGCGTATTTGGGAAATAGCCCAGTCTAAGTAGTTTGTTAAATAGAGGGATAATATGAAAGTTGGATGAATATTGGTGGGGATTTTTTGAGCATTAGGTAATTTATATTGTCAAGACCAGGGGAGGAGGAATTTTTGCATTTTTTAGTGGCACTATACCAATTGTTCATGTTTATTTTTTCTAGTAGAGGGATGTTTTTGTTGAGACATCATAAGGGGTTGGGGATAAAGCTGGTTGGAATTTCTGATAATTGTTTGGTCTATTTCGTGTTTGAATCTGTTATCGTTTGGGTGGCCATCGAAGATATTGAATATATTTTTAAAGTATGATTCAATTAGCTTTATTTGGTCTTGAGTATTTGTAATCAGGTTACCTGCGTCATCTCTAAGGCCTTGGTCTGAATTACCTGTGTTTGGGGTTGTAATGCGGTTTATGATATTTTTAAAATTTTTCCAAAAGTGTTTCGGGTTTTTGTCATTAATGATTGAATCGCATTTGTTTTGGACTCGGTTTTGGTCGTCTGCCAATATGTGTCTGTTTATTTGTTTTTTAAGTTGGTTAATTTGGGTTTTTAGAGTTGGGTCTTGGGAGATCATATAGGTTCTACGTAGGGGACATCTAAGTTTGATTAGTGTAAGAATATTCCTATTTTAGTTTTCGATTTCTGTTTTGTTTGTTTTTAAGGGGCAGTGTTTTTTGAAGGTATTAAAGATATGTTGGGCAATGCTGTCACAGTATTTGTCGATGTAATTTAGCTCGTTGTTTTGGTTGTTGTAATTGGGGATAGTGTTATTTGTTACGAGTTTCTCTTTAAATGCTGCCCAGTCTGTTTTATTGTAGTTATACGTTAATTCGTTATTTTGAATGCAATTGAGGTTTATGTCTAGCTCAAAAAGGAGTGGAAAATGGTCACTGATTAGGTCATCTTCTAGGATTTGAATCGAATGAGTTTCATTTGCAAAGTGGTTTGAGGTTATGGCGTAGTCAAGTACTTCAGTATTATTGTTTATTGGGTTTATCCTTGTTTTGGTATTTTGGTTAAATATTGTTAAGTTGTGTTTATCACATATTTCTAAGAGGGATATGCCTTTTTCAGATATTTTGGTGCTGCTACCAAAAATAATGTGGTGGGCATTTAGATCTCCTAGTACTAGTATTGTATTTTTATTAGAACATTTTTTTATTATATCGGTGGATATGGGCTCATTTGGGGGACTATAATAGCTAATAATGTGGAGAGGTTTATTGTCTCTTTCGAGTACAATTTCAATTGTTTGTTTGGCTTGGGTTTGAGAGGAGAGTGTGGGCTTTGAGATTGTTTTTTACAGCAATAAGTACTCCTCCTCTAGAGCGAGAGATATGGTGTCTGAAAGTTTGGTAACCAGGGATGCTAAGGTGGGAATTTGTATTTAGTTTAGTTTAACGAATGATATCCAGGGAGTGGTTGGTGAATACACTAAGTAGGAGGCTTAATTTTGGAAGGATACTGTTGATGTTTAGGTGAAGGAACTTGACCGAAGGAGGGAGTGTGCTTGTCATGTAGGTGATTGAGGAGGGCTAAATATTGAGGGTTGGTGGAGACTTTCCATAATTACAGTTTTGGGGATATTTAAGTTTAGGTGTTTTAGTGCTAACACGGTGGCGTAACTGGCAAGGTCATTGGATTTAATATTAATGTCGGCTTTTTGGAAGGTGTATTGTACTAATTCAATTACAAAGGTTGCGATACTAAGTTTTCCTTCAGTGGTGATTTTATTTGTTATTTCAATTTTAGGGGCAGATTTGGTTACATTCGCGTAGGTTCTCTGTTCTTGTTGTTTGTTAATAGCTTCAGGTTTAGCTTCTTTAAATTTTGGGCATCCTTTGTAAAGGGCGGCATGAGTCCCTGAGCAATTGGCACATTTTGTGTTTTCTTTTTGTTCGGGACAGTCTTTAACTCTGTGGTTTTTCGCCACATCTGAGGCATCTGGTTTGATTTTTGCAAGTATGGTGGGTGTGTCCAAAAAGTTGACATTTGAAGCACTGAGTGATTTGGGAGGGGGGGGGGGTTCGTGGTATTCTTCTGGTTTGTGTTTAGAGTATCCTAAGTAGAGACCTTGTTTGATTAGGGATTGTTGAGGTTCTTGTTTTTCAAACGTTATTTTTACTTTCCAAGTTGGATTGTTTGTGGCGTGACTAATGAGTCTTTTAGTTTGTATTGGGGTGTATTCTTGGTCTTTCAGTTCTTGTTCAATATCTTTGATTTGAATTTCAGGGTTTATGCCACAGGCTACTACGGAGAAGTTTCATTGTCTTACTTTTTTGGGGGATTCTTGGTTTGGGGTTGCCTAGTTTAGTCTTTTGAGTCCATGGTTTCAGGAGGATATTTGCAGATTTAGGGTCATGGGGGTGATTAGGATGTCCTTACTACGAAGACGGTTTATATTTGAGATCACGGCATTTGGTTTTTCTTCATTGATTAGTTTAGCAAGTGTTATTGGGTTGTTTGATATTTCTGGTAAGATTCCTGATACAATGATTGTTTGAGCGGACTTTTTGGTGGTTGGTTTGGAGTTAGGAGATGGGTTTATTTCAACGGAGTTTGGGCGTTGTCTTTTTCTGCTATTTTGTACAGGGATCCAGTCATTAATGTCTATGTCAAATCAGAGAGGTTTAGGTTTTCGACTAGGGGGGCGGTTATAGGTGGGTTAGGGGTTGCCATATTGGCAAAACAGCCCCTCCCTACGGGTTTTAAATGGCTTCTATACAATGAAATTGATCAAGACTTCACTTACCAGATAAAAAAATGAGTCTCCAGCCTAAGACCGCGGACGGAAAGAATAGGAACTCCTTTTGAAGAGACACACTATGAATTGAAATTGGCTTTGGTAGCGTTGTGTTGGTATCCAAGGATGCGTACGTTTTGTAAATGGCGGGTAAGTCATAGAGTGAAGGATGATGGGGTGGCGCTATGTCAGAAAGCTAACTGTTGACCAACATAGTCCACAGATCCCTAATGAAAGGAGAGGAATGTAAAAGAAATTAGTCAGTTTTCTTCAAAGTAAGTCTCGTACATTTAGCACAAAACATTAAACACTAATTAGCAACTAATTCCATCAAAGTTTTAGGCTGTGATTGAAACTTTACTGGTGGAAACATAAGTTAATATATTACATTTTAGGAATCTTTCTTTCTTATGACTAACCTTGACTGTTTATTGCAGCTTTCCAGCTTAGCTGGTGTTTTTCATCAAATCAGCTCATCTTTGAGTTTTCTGATCTTGACAACAATCAACTGTTGAGAGGACAAGACTGATGTTCATGATACTGGCTCACAATGATGTTTCCCTTGAATGTTTTTCTTAATTTTGCTCCAATTTTTGTTAAATCACCTCCAGATAACAGGACAGGCTTGAAGGATCTTCTCGTATTTGGTAGAGTTGAGATCTTTACCAAACAACGTTTCCTCTCACGGTATCGTTTTGGATCCAAGCTTGTTGAGCAACATAGGCCACAGATCCCTGATGAAAGGAGAGGAATGCAAAACAAATTAGTCAGTTTTCTTCAAAGTAACAGCTAAAGTAAAAAGGTTATAACTTGTGAACCACCAAAATGTCAGCCGCAAGACAAAAGATGTGTACTCTTCTAGACAGGCATTGTGTGAAAGAAATGGAATTATATGGTCAGATCAAAGTTATTGGCCACTGGTTTGAACATCTCTCAAAGAAGACCTCACTAAATACCAACTCGTTCCATCAAACTAAGGCACAATGTCTTATTAATTTACCACAACCCAGACCACACTAATTAGCAAATCTTTCCAACAAACTAAGGCAACAATCATCAATTTAAGACAACAAATTACTAATTACAAAATGATTCCAACAAACTAAGGCACCGGGTCTCATTAATTTAGCACAAAACAGACCACACTAATTAGCTACTCATTCCAACAAACCAAGGCACCATGTCTCATTAATTTAGCACAAAACAGACCACACCAAATACCGACTGGTTCCAACAGGCTAAGGCACCGTGTCTCGTACATTTAGCACAAGAACAGACCGCACCAAATACCGACTGGTTCCAACAGGCTAAGGCACCATGTCTCGTACATTTAGCACAAAAACAGACCACACCAAATACCGACTGGTTTTCATCAGGCTAAGGCACCGTGTCTCATACATTTAGCACAAGAACAGACCACACCAAATACCGACTGGTTTTCATCAGGCTAAGGCACTGTGTCTCGTACATTTAGCACTGATCTTGACAACTGTTGAGAGGACAAGACTGATGTTCATGATTCTGGCTGACACTGATGTTTCCCTTAATCTTACTTTTTCTCCAATTTCTGTTAAATCACCTCCAGATAACACTTCCAGATCTCTCTGTAGAGGACAGGCTTGAAGGATCTTCTCGTATTTGGTGGAGTTGAGATCTTTACCAAACAGAACGTTTCCTCTCACAGTATCGTTTTGGATCCAAGCTTGTTGACCAACATAGACCACAGATACCTGATGAAAGGAGAGGAGTGCAAAACAAATTAGTCTTTTTCGTCAAACTAAGGCAAAACTCTTAGTCAAACTAAGGCAACAATCATCAATTTAAGACAACTAAATTACTAATTACAAAATCATTCCAACAAACTAAGGCACCGGGTCTCATTAATTAAGCACAAAACAGACCACACTAATTAGCTAAGGCAGAACTTATCAATTTAATACAAACACACCACACTAAATACCAACTCATTCCAACACACTATCACAGCACTACTCTTCAATTTAGCACAAAAACAGACCACACTAATTAGCTACTCATTCCAACAAACCAAGGCACCATGTCTCATTAATTTAGCACAAAACATTAAACACTAATTAGCAACTAATGCCAACAAAGTTTTAGGCTGTGATTGAAACTTTACTGGTGGAAACATAAGTAAATATATTACATTTTTAGGAACCTTTCTTTCTTATGACTAACCTTAACTGTATATTGCAGCTTTCCAGCTTAGCTGGTGTTTTTCCATCAAACTCAGCTCATCTTTGAGTTTTCTGATCTTGACAACAATCAACTGTTGAGAGGACAAGACTGATGTTCATGATTCTGGCTCACACTGATGTTTCCTTTGAATCTTTCTTTGATAATTTACATTGAAAACAGACCTCACTAATTAGCATCTCATTATAACAAAATAAGGAAGCACACCTCATCAAATTAGCACACAACAGAGTCGACAGACAACACTTATTAGAAACTCATACCAATAAACTCATGCACCATGTCTTAATAATTTAGAACAAAACACACCACACTAACTAACTAAAAACACATACCAATAAACGACTTAGTCATAATGTCTCATTAAATGTAGCACAAACAGACCTCACTAAAAATCAACGTGTTTCAACAAACTAAGGCTCCATGTCTCATTAATTTAGCAACAAAAAAAAAAACCACACTAACTAACTAAAAACACATACCAATAAACGACTTAGTCATAATGTCTCATTAAATGTAGCACAAACAGACCTCACTAAAAATCAACGTGTTTCAACAAACTAAGGCTCCATGTCTCATTAATTTAGCAACAAAAAAAAAACACACTAATCAGAAACCCATATAAAAAACTAAGGCACCATATCTCAATATTTTAGAAAGAAAAGAACCACACTAATTAGCATCTCATTACATAAAAACTAAGGCAGTACTCCTTATCAAATTAGCACAAAACAGACCATACTAATTAGCAACTCATTCCAACAAATTAAGCAGCATTCATCAATTTAACATAAACAAATCACTAATTACCAACTCATTCTAACAAACTATGGCAGCACTCCTCATCAATTTAGCACAAACAGACCACACTAATTAGGAACTCTTTCCAACAAACTAAGGCAGCACTCTTCATCAATTCAACACAAACAGACCACACTAATTAGAAACTCTTTCCAACAAACTAAGGCAGCACTCTTCATCAATTCAACACAAACAGACCACACTAATTAGAAACTCTTTCCAACAAACTAAGGCAGCACTCTTCATCAATTCAACACAAACAGACCACACTAATTAGAAACTCTTTCCAACAAACTAAGGCATTACTCATCAATTTAACAAAAACAAATCACTAACTACCAACTCATTGCAACAAACTATGGCAGTAATCCTCATCAATTTAGCACAAACAGACCACACTATTTAGAAAATTTATTCCACCAAACTAATGCACCATGTCTCATTAATAATTTAGCACAAAACAGAACACACTAATTAGCTACTCATTTCACCAAACTAAGGCACAATGTCTAGTTAATTTACCAATAAACAGACCACAGTAATTTAAAACTCATACCAATAAACTAAGGCACAATGTTTCAATACTTTAGCACAAAACAGACTACATTATTTAGCATCTCATGCCACTAAACTAAGGCACCATGTCTCATTACCACAAAACAGACATCACTTAACTAACTCATTCCACAAAACTAAGGCACCATGTATCATTAATTTAGCACAAAACAGACCACACTAATGAATTAGAAACTCATACCAATTTATATCTCAAGTTAACATACCATATCTTTCAGTCACTTCATGATCTTTGAACCACTTGTTCTAAACCTGATCCAGCTTCATTAGAGACATCCAAGACTCACAAGTTTCCTTCCATTTTCTTCTTCATCTTCTATATTCTTCTTTCACCTGAGACATTATTGTAAAGATAAGAAGATTTCATATATTGGATAGCAGATAGACATTGCAACTAGACTCAGTTTTTATACACTCCCTCCCTCCCATCATCCCCTCCCTCCCCCTGACTACCTAAACAACCCCTGACTGCTGCCTCATTGATATAACTATGTATTAACAAATGTATATCATTGTGGTCTAATGGCAGAAATAAACGGAACAAATACCAGAGCTTAAATATTTCTGTGTTACTATAGTAAACTGCATACCCAAATGTAAGCACCACAGAAATTTTCAATGTCTCAGCATCCAGCAGGATGTTACAGTCACAGTTCATGGAGTTTTCTTGTGAATCAGTGTGTCCCATGCAATGCTGTAAAGACAAATATGAAAGCAACATGTACAGATATATACCTATGGTGTGAAATAAAATTTTAGTAATTGTTTTACATAAAATCATCTTCCAGTTTGCGTATGCAGATACCTTTTCCGATGAATGTTAACAAACATGAATAAACTGTACCTCTTTTTGTTACTAAGTACTTCATAAAATGCCGAAACTTCCTTTGATGTACATTGTTCACTATAATGGTCAAGCCAATAGTAAGGAATGGATGCAATACAATTTTGAGAACATTTCATCAGCCAAACAATTTTGAGAGCATGTACCAGTTTAAAAAAACTTGACAAGCACATTAATGAAGAACTGGAAAATTGAAAAATTTCTGAAATAAACATCATTCTTGAAACGAGAAACTTGACAAGTGAAATAAGGACCGACATTTAAGCTACAACATGTACATTTAGCAAAGATGAAAACTGGCTTTTCAGCCTTACAAAAGTACCAACAACATATTGTTATATTCATGGTAAACCCTCATGGTAGCTCAGCCTTGTGTGCTTCCATGACTTCTAGCATCTGTGTAATAATATTCTACATCAACAAGGACAGAGATACTGTATAGTGTACTTGTCTCTCAATACTCTTAACATGTGTTTACTATGAGTTTTGTTCCTCACAACTTTCAAATTAAAACCCAAGTTAAAGACAGTTACTCAACAATGAGAGGTCGACTTAGCAAAGTTTGAATTCGGTTTTAATATAATCGAAGTTTCATTGAAACAGTTCTGCCTACTGTACCATAAAATCATGCCTTAGGCATCAAAAGAAGGCTATGATCTGATAAAGATAAGCCGAGAGTTGGACCAATACTGTTAAGCCTAGCTTCAGGTCATAAATATGCTAGTTGATCAAATTAATACATGTATATCAATTTAGTTGCCTAGGCTAGGTAATATCAGCTCTCCACATTTGAACCATCACCAACATCACTTAGACCGCAGAGCTAAGCTTATAAGCTTAGCTCTGCAATTATAATTGCTTGAGAATTTCATATTACAAAGTAACATTGAGCACTTGTATAAGTAGCCTAGGAATAGGATAGGCTTGTTCGTCACCATCTCTAACTAGCCTGCACTTTGGTAGGCTAGTCTAGGTTTTCCTTTTCATTTGGTGGTAGGCCTAGCCTGGGACCTTTAGTTTCCAGATCTATTTGTTTCCTCGCCTGAAACAACGTTATTTTTCTCCCACTTAAAACGTTCAGTAACTTACCTCCCCTACATCATAGGGGGAGTCAAGAACGTTTTCTTGGGAAACTAACATTTTCAGGGGAGGAAACTAAGGATTTTCATGGGAAGCATATTGGCTAGGCTATGTGGAAAGAATAGATGTTGTAAGTGGAATAACTGTAGGAAAAGATTAAAGGGAGAAAGGTAACGTTAAGGGAGAAAAATAACATGGTTAAGGAAACTAACATACTATTTTCAAGTGAGGAGACTGTTGTTCTGGTGTAGGCTCTGACGGCATATTTTCTTTGTAGAGTAAGCTAAAGAAAGTTGTGATAGTATGAAGGAAAATTGGAAATGTGACCAGCTACCTTACTTGTGTAACTGTTCAGTGATTGGAAAAGTGTTTGTGAATAGGCCGGATTGTTTGCATAGGATTGTATGCAAACATGGAGTAATTCACATTCGTGGAATTCATAGTGGTAATGGGTTGTTTGCTTGTATGGCATTCATTGTGGGAATGAAATAATAGAAAACTTAGCCTATAGGTATGCCTTCCTTGGTTCCTCCCCTAAAATCGTTGTTTTCCCATTTACCAATTTCTTCAATAGGGCCTAACTACAGTACAAATGTCTCTTCCAACATAGCCACCAGGTCCCTTGAAATATGTTCCTTTCTTTCACCAAACTCTCCTATATCACAACTACGTACAGTTGCTTCACTACCTAAATTAATTCTTTCCACAGCCTAGCCGCCTTTCTTTCCTCCCCTGAAAATCATTAGCTTCAACCCCTAAATTTCAGGGAGGAAACTATCGTTTTTATTCTTGGAAGTTGGAAAAGAAACCAACGTTTTTCTGGTCCGGAAACTAACGGGAGCCAGCCTTACCTGTCATGATGGAAATAGAAAAAATAGCAAAGAGAGAGAGGTCTTTCATCCTAAGCTAATTTGTCCGGCTGCGAGTTTCTTGAGGATTTGTTACTGTTCAGTGCTAGATGGCATCTATCAGTATCACTATATGGTACTTGGTAGGCTACTCTGGTAAGTGGTATATAGGAATTTAAAGACAATTGTTTAAGTTAGGCCTAGCCTAACTGTACTAGCCTTAACCAGAAATTAATAAGGCCCAACAAGCTAGGTCTAGTACTTTGTCGTCAGATATAAAGTGACTTATTTTTCTTACATAAATAGTCTGGTATATATCATATTAATTAGGCCTAGGCTACCATTCCAACTTACTATACTTAGCCTACCGTTAGGCCTAAGTGAACCTATTATATGATAGGCTAGCCTAATTTCTCACGCTCGCCGACTCAAACAATGTGAAGTACTAACTTGCTCCACAAAACTAATGAACAACCTTCGAGCTGGTGAATATATCTGTCATTCACATTCTTTGGCAGTAACTCCCCATACAGAATAGGCTACAAATTACAATTACGTATGAATTGGTAGCCTACGGCTGCCAGGAAGCGAACTGCACTGCTCGTGCAACCTTTCGTGAGCTCTTATATACATATCATAATTCGCGCTCCTTAGCTTAACCATAACCTTTGACCACGACCGTGTGCGTCTGACCGAAGATAAACTAACAATGAAATGCTAGATGCATATCCATTTGAAATCATTACATTTACAACGAAACAATTCAAATGGTCTCATAACATTGGCTTAACGTAATTATATGTTGGTCAAGATAATTTATTGAGTTCGCTGCGAATCTCGTCACAAAAGTTGCTTTAATGACCAATATAGCATTACCCGAGTGGGTTGGTCTGGCATTATATGGGCGGGACAGTGAGGCAATTTCAGTAGGCCCACTGTCATGATCATCTCGGGTGGGGTGGGGGTGGGGGCGGGATGTAGGTCTGGCGTTTCCAGGGGATCGACAGACATTCTAAAGATAATCATTTACACTTTTTGAGGGGCCGGAAAACATTTTGGGTCTCCCTCCCCGTGGCACACACTGATCTTGAAACCTTTAAAAATACAACATAGCCTATAATATCGCAACTCACATCACATTTTGGTCATAGAATGTAGATATTTCTAGATAAAACGTCACAACTGCCACATGAAATATCAACATTTTATAATGTTAAGTCAAACACCACATTATTGAGATTAACTGTTGAAATATTGCAATAACATAATTGAGATGAATTGTCATATTTACAAACGTCCACATTTTGGGACAAAATTTCAAGACAAGA
>KN883589.1:50099-64685 GCA_000934455.1 Apostichopus parvimensis | reverse complement strand
TGTTTATTTATTTTGGGTAGATTTTGGCAAAACGTCTATTTTCATACTACAAGATGATGATAACTGAAAATATTTATTCCTCATATCTTGGTGTAATTACATCTTACTTTGTTGTTATTGTTTCAATGAGATATATTATAATTTGTTTACATTTAAGCTAGGGACTCCTATATCCTTATTTCAATACATTTCATTTTGTTGATGAATTTATGATTAAAGTGTAAGTGTTTCTGTCTCATTTTATCTCTATTTTACTCTCCCATTAATCATATTCTTTACCTGATGACTGTTCTTTCATTCTTAGTTTATTTCTTGATTCAATTTCTTCTTCAACTGTTTTGTTTTACTTCTACAATTATCTAAACCTATCAATAAACCCTTCAGTAATTATTAAATATAACTATATTAATAACTCCTATCTTGTTTACATCATTAATATTACTTAGTTATGTTATTAATTACTAATATTATTTATATATTTATTAATTGTACTTACTACAGTTGCTCGAATCTTTGAGAGTGTTGTAGATAGTTTAATATTCCATTAACTTCATGTTTATTCATTTCTCTCCCATTCTCTGTCTGTATGTGCATCCTCTCTATTGATGTTATGATTGGTAGAGAGAGACCAGAGGAGAGGATAATGTTCCCATCTTCATCAATCTTACTAAAGGACCAGTTTAGATTCACCTGGAATATGGGAATCTGAAGAAAGGAAAATAATAAATAGAACTAATATCATCATGTTTGTTTACAGGATAAATTACTTATAAAATAATAACATTTTAATTGATTTAGGAATATTAAACTAATTTATAGTTGTTTTCATTTCATATTAATCAACTAATAATTTGTTTATTTTAATCATTATATTGTTATTATTTTGTTAATTATTTAATAATTAGTGGTTTGAATTTGTTAAAATTGGATAATTGTATCTGTAAAGTTTGTTTTATTCTTCGCTTTACCTTATTTGTTTTTGCAAGATGTTAAAGGATAAACAAGAGGGTTAGGTTTATTACAGAGTTTAGTCATTGTTATTTCTGTAGAATGAATTAAAGGTGTGTAAGAGGGGTGAGGGATGGACGGAACAAGGGATGTCAGGGGTGTAGGGAGGGTGTGTTATGGTAAGGAAGGGTGTGTTTAGGTTAAGTCATATTTGGTCGGGGTATTAGGAGGGTGTCTAAGTGCGGGGAAAGGCGTGGATATGGTTTACCATCGTGAAAGTTATGTTGTTATTGTCAAAGCTTGTGCCAGGGGTGAGAGATAAATGGACCGATGGGTGTCATACTGTTTAGGATGGGTGTAGTAGGGGTAAGGAGGGGTGCTTTAGGGTTTGGTGAGCATGCAGACCGCTTATAAATATGTAATTTAATTTGTGTTTGAGGGTCGATGAGAGGGGGTGGTATGAGCCGAAACTAATATGTATTATTTTATTTATGTAATTTGTGATGGGAAGATCACTACATCAGGTGAAGGTGGGGTTGGTTTATTAATGAATTTTTAATTCCAAAAAAATTATATTTAGGTATCAGTTTGATTTTGAGGTATTCTACTACTAAGGTATCTTTATCTATCACTTCATTTATCTCTATTTTATTTTAAATGTAAATTTAAACGAAAGGAAAATCTTCGGCCAAGTCCGTAAAACATGAGACAATTCATTTATCCTTTCTGTCTTAAATTATTATTTTATACTTCACTTTGTGGGATGATTTTGAAAGATAAAATTAATTAAGCTAAGATAAACAGTAACTATTGCTGGGTTGAAACTTTAAAAAAGAATTTAATAATGATTATTTATTTATTAACCTACACACTCTATCCAGTTTTATTTTATTGATATGTATTGTTTGTATTTACGAACCTGTCTTGTCTTCAGCTTACAAATATATATAAATTTAAACCTGTATTTACTTCTTCTAATTTAAACAGTTTAATATTTAATAATAAAGTGAGTTCATCTCTTTCTAAAACATTCAACAGTTTTATCTAATTTTAACTTGTATTGATGGATGTATTTATTCAATATATTTCTTTATGTTTTACTTACGTCATGATTGGATGCTTCCACCAGGAGTTCTATGACTGACCTCTGTACAGACTCACTGGTGTCTCTGTGGATGACCAAAACATCTGAACACATCACTGTAATAGTCTGGATGTCATCGGGCTATTGAAAGAAATAAATAGTAATTATCAAATAGAATAAAATAATATTCATGTAAAATTGAGGCGTTAAGGAGACAATGAAATTTGGTGTTAATAGCGGAGATTAATAAATTGATTAATTCAGCAGATATTTAAAACAAAGTGTAAACTTAGTTAAAGTTTACTGTTTGAATTTGTATGATTTACTTCCTGCACAGTGAAGCAAAGTACGATAACAGTTGAAAAGAAAAGAAAAACAAAGGAGTATTTTAAGAACACACGACATGATGACTTTACATGACTTCGACTGAGATACATTTCCTGGAATAATGAAATTAATTAGCTTCAAATAAATGTATCTAGAGTTAAGAGCAAGATATTGAGAACTAGAAATGGGGAATATTGTTTCCTTTTCCTGTAAGAATCATATCGTCTGTCACCGGAATATTCCATACCGGGAGACAATATATGTTTATAACTCTCAAGGATGCTGGCTTTTTATGATAATCTTTTGAAAATTGATCGACCCCTCTACCCCTTCACTGTTATGCATGTTACTAATAATAACACTATGACAGGGAAATGTGAATGTAAATAACATTATTATTGATTATAATGTACTTAAAAAATATTAAATATTAAAAACCTTCCTCCATTTACCAGTTAATAGATCAAGCAATCTGGCTTCACTGGATGATATGACTGTAAAAATAGATGAAATAAATACAATCAATCAATTATCATAGAAATACATGACATATTTTAAACAATACATAAGATTCAATATTAATTTGTTTCACATACTTATCATGTTAACAGTCAGAGGTAATGTACCTGTACTAGAGGGGTCAAATATCAGTAAACTGAACCATTGAAATGTTCTTTCTACTAGTTAATTAGTAATTAAGTACTAGAAATTAACAGTCACTAGTGATCCAAACAATAATTGTATTATCTTTGTTACCCAATACTTCTGCCTTATTTCACAGTCCTTATTTTTTTTAGGCTCAACGATAAAATATTAAGTAACTCAAAACACTAAATCCCTAAGATAATTTTTGTAATATACAGTGACTTGATAGAAAAGCTGCTTAAATCAGCTCAAGAAACACAAAAGGAGGAGGAACTTTTAGGAAGTCCCAACTCCCCCCCCACCATACCCCCACACGGGACTAGTCTGTTTGTTGTTAGCAAGATTTTCTTCCGATCCCCATTCTAGATTCATTCTTACCAACATATATCTCATTTTACTAGTTCCCCTTCCCCCAGACCCCTCCCCCCTCTACCACACTTCCCTCTCTTGTCAAAAATCTGTAAAAATCGTACCTTTAATATTCCTTGATCTTGATTCTTCTGGTATGATGTCTGGCTTGATCGATGACGGCAGTTTACAGTAATGAAGCCTGCAAAGTAAAGGAAGGGAAGTAAATATATAATTGTATAAATTAAACGAATATCTGATGTCATCACTGTAATAAACGTCATGTCATGGAGGTCAATAAATTTGCCTATTTCTGGAGCTGTTTACAAGGTATAGATCAGTCGCTATTAATGCTTGCCAAACAGCCTCCCATTAACCATTATTGGTGATTTGTTATTTTGATCGATTTACATTTATTAATTAAAGTTGCGTAATTCTTGCAAATATTTTAAAATAATAAAATAAAATAAACTAATTTTATTTTAACATAAATCGTAGAAATGTTTGTGTCCATGCACTTGAAATTCTTCCTATCTTTCGTTTCAATTTTTGAGTAATAATTTATTTGTATTTGTTTATTTAGTTCAGTTCGTTTGAAAATGATAATGTTATTTGTTATTCCTATTAGTATTATACTGAAAAGCACGTCCTTAACTCACCTTATTACAGTATGCACACGTGTGGAAAAATCATACGATGTGCTGTACACTACACAATCAGTAATTGAATACAATGTTAACATATTTCCCAGCTTACAAATTCTTCTTAACATTGCAACATTTCACACGGCACGTCTCAACACAAGACTTGTAAATTTAACTAAAATGAAATGCACAAAACCATTGCCTTATCCCCATATATGTACCCCTTACACTAACCCTGACTACCCCTCCTCCCCGCATATTATCAGCCAAGGCCTGTCACGATGTTTTTCCCTTACCATAGTTCCTTGAATCTTGGTGACTTGATTCCATAATTAATTAATCCAATCACTTCTTCCTCTGTAAATTCTTGTTTCTGTCTTCCTTCGTTGATGGTTATCTTCTCTACTGATGATAGGCTTGATAAACTAAGACCGGACTCAAGTCTGATATCTTTACCGTCAAATCCACTGAAGGACCATTCTAGGCGTAGCTTAGACATTGGAATCTGAAGAATAGGAAAGAAAGATCACAGTTAATTATCGTATTGTTCATCCATGATGGATAAATACGTCTGACGAATATCTAACGTATAACGTATATGTAATAGAATACAAAAATGCATAAAAAAGCTATAAAATTAATCATTCATTTTAAAACAGAATTACCCGTGATTTCTTATTTTCGATTTTCATAATATTAGGAACTTTATTTCAGTTAAATCTTTAATAAATAAAAAAGAAAGAAGTTTGGTGGCTTATTCAAACTTGCTTGCCAAACGTACCATTAAAAAAAACATGATATAATGATTTTATTAAAATAATATTCGTAAGCTGACGAAATTCAGAAAAAAAGTTTAATAAAAATCTTAAATAATTATATTTGGTCTGTAATATTATATTTAGCATTAGGTATTTCTGTAGTTTTCATAATCTATGCTATTGTTTCATTCCTGTCAGTCAGTGCATTAATAAATCTTACAGCCACACTAGCGAAGACTCGACAACGTTCCTGCCGTGAGTGGCCGACTACAAAGGAGTTTACGTCCCGGGAGATACAGTGCATCTCGATACGTGTGTTTATCGTATAGGCCTATACCCTACTTGCAATCAATTTCGTAATAATAAAGATAAAAGCATTTCCAATCATTGTAATGACACACCGAATATAAAGGGCTATATTAATATCGTGTCGTACATATGTTAGACTTTCCACACTCCCGGTTTAAAATAACATAGCTTAGGCCTAAACAGTATGAACGAAGCCACCGTCATATCTTATTATAATGTATTTGTATAGACTCATTTGAGTTTAACATTCCTATTCAATTTTGCCCACCCCCAGTTTTGATACTGTTTACCTGTAATCTTTTGATCTCTCACTTTTGACCTACCGTAAGCCTAGGTCTCACCTAGACTAGTTATAAACATCCATCCTTACTGCTACCAACTTAACCTCATTTGTCTATTTAGGCCAACACTCCACAGTATATAATTTATTTAATATCAAGTTGGAAACTCATTTTATGACTGATACGATATTAAATTAAATTTAAAGGGCTGGCGGAGGATATTCTAAGCTCTTACTTTTCCCGGTAAGAGAATCTTATACTAGCCGTAGCTAACGGTTAAAGTCTAACGTTACATTACGAAGGCTAACACGTTGATAATAAAACGCTTGACACCCTGAATTTAACGCGGCACTGTCCGGTATCATGTGACGTGTTTAAGACGTAACCTAGGCCTACGCGTGTGAAATGTTTAGAAAACAAACTTGTTGCTTTTTCTTATTTTCCTTACAAAGCTCACGTAATTTGTTATACCATTTTGTTTTACATATTTGACACAACTAACGTTAGGCTACCACGTCAACCAATACTAGTATAGGCCTAAGTATAACGTCAATCATGATTAACGCTGTCTGTGCAAACGAGTAGAAATGTATACTGGCCACTAATACATATGTAACGGTCTCAGATAAAACAGAAATAAAAATAGATTCATTAATTTGATGAGCTAGATACATGCTATTATTTTGTCTGGCTAGACGTTGTCTAACAAATTGAACACACAAAAGAAAGTTTACCAACACTAACAGATGACCGGATGTCTATGTTTGAAACTTTGAGTACACATGACATAGGCCCTATTCCTACTTGTTCTTGTATGCGTTCAACAAGCTCATTTTTTAGATCTAATTTCTGGTTTATCATCTAACTGTTTCATATGATTTCTACTCTGCTGACGTTTCTATATTGTTTTACTTCTTTGGGCTCCAATTTCAAGAAGAACAAACGTAACCTACAATACTAGGCTATAGTAGGCTAAAACAGTCATTTCAGACAGGCAAGGTTACATGAAGAAGTAATACCTTCTAAATTCATGCAACGACAAATCTTACAGAAAAGACAAAATCTCTCAAGCATGCCTAGGCCTATAATTGTTGACTTTAAATAGGCCTATAATTACCGTAAGTCAATATAAAAACAGCAGCAAACCATACGCGGTGTAAGTCCATTGGCAGTTATAGTATAGTGAAGAACACGTTCGTGTAACTAGTAACGAACTGAATCTCCACACAGAGTGAATGTACTTTTACGTGACCCGCCCTGCGGGAATCTATACGTACGTCTACGTGCGCAGATGATCAACGTTCACTGTGCGACTTTGTTTGAATTTGAGAACAGGTGTTTTGTTGTTTGAGTGTACTGGTGGAAGGAAGCTTCCAAATGTTTTAAATTGTTTCTAAAGGCTTTTGCTATTCTTCTTCAAACGTTCCTTCTACTGTACCAAATTACATGGAACTTCTGTAAATCATTAAATTAACCAATATTAGTTAGACAAACCAAATAATTTTCCTTTTTAATCCAAATATAAAGAAGGAAATGTCACTTTCGTAAATATGCATATTCAAATTCTATATCGACTGGTTGTTTAATGGAGGGCGCACTTCCTAAACAAATGTTAGAGGGGACGAGGGTGTTGAGTCACGACTAGGGATATAGGAACGATTACTTTGATGATAGATTTATATTTCCTTTAAGTTTGCAGGGTTCCAACTCATTCTCTAATTAATGATACTTTTGAAACATTTGGAGATAAATGATCGGTCCCCTATTGTGTTGTTTCATAGTCAACCATACATTATTGACAGTGTCATCACTTAGCTTAATGCTAATATTTCTTAGGCAAATGATGACGTCACTTTGTCATATCAAGATGTATATTCTTTGTGTGCGGTGGGATGTGTATCTAGTAAAATCAGTGATACTCTCGGCGCGTGTAACGAAAAGTTTGATTACATCCGTGTTAATCAGGGTTAATCAGACACTGATACTTGATGAATAAATAACATTTAATCATCTCGGTCAGAATTGTAGCCTTAGATCAAGTATAATATCCGTTGCTTATAATGGACAAGTGGTACTGCAACTTACCGTTATAAGAATGGTTAGTGTTGCCTATACATATGTTTTCATTTAAAGTGACAAACAATTTAATTGATAAATAATCTAAATAAATTACAATTAATGATCTAATAAACTTGAATATTTCTATGGCTGTGTTAATTCATAAGTGACTTACATTGTGACTTGATGCAATTTTAAGTAGCAATATCGTAGACATCTGGAGTTGTTTACTATCAGTTTCCCTTAGATACACTGTACTCGAACACAGAAGTCGTAAACTGTTTTGACCCTTAGTCTGAAAATGAAATAGAAGCGTCTTGAAATGAATAATATAGAACGAACTTTAAGTTATAATATTTCAAAATTGCTCCCTTGAGTATCACAATTTCACATAATATTAACGGTAGATAAAATCTGTGAGGGGGAACT
The DNA here is from genome assembly GCA_000934455.1 of Apostichopus parvimensis. NCBI lineage: Eukaryota > Metazoa > Echinodermata > Holothuroidea > Aspidochirotida > Stichopodidae > Apostichopus > Apostichopus parvimensis. The sequence continues at coordinate 56,854 of KN883589.1, read as the reverse complement.
GATAATCCCCCATCCCGACAATATTGTTTGATTCAGGGATATTAAGTTAATTTACGCTGGGCCTATTGGCTTTTCATAACACCATATAGACTCTGCTCTCTGGTACGAATTTGAAATTTAAGCAAGGAGGTGGGGGCAAACTTTAGTTTAGGGGGATAATATTCAAACCGGTGCTAGCACCGGTCACGGAACGTAATTAAAATTAACGATTGTATTTATATGAGTCTTATTGACACCATATAGGCTCTATACACTCTGTTACGTATTGACGTTTTAAGGCTGTAGGGGGAGAGGACAATTAACTATGTTACTACTCGTTTTGTGGGAGGGTCTGAAATCGACACTGAGTTAAATTGACACCATATTTCAAATGGATATTGATCGAAATCGACACCGAGTTAAATTGACTATCCGAGCAACAAAAATTATAAAAGGAGCAACTCGGCTGTTAATTAGTATTGTACATTGTTCTTGGCTAGGAGTAAATGACCCCCAGAAGATGAAACACGTTTAGATAGTTCTTGTTCGCCTAAGTTGCAAGTTTGGATGACAAATACTGCATGTAAGGAAGAGGAATTACTCTTATATTTATTTACTGCAATGTATTTTTTTGTATTAGTGCAGCTATTGTAGCGAAAATCTACGGGTTATTCCCGTTGTACGATTTGCCCCTCGTATGTTAATTTAAACATCCATTGAGCTCCGCGGAGACAGCGAGCTATTTTTGGAGCCAGGTCGCACAACGGCTACGTAATAGTTCGTTTCATTCTACTTGTGTTTGAGCGTTCTCCCGTGCTTGGTACAGAGTGGCAGAATACTGGGTGTGTCGGTCGACCCCATTGGTCACGGCAAACTGTAGGACACTGATTGGCCAAGAAGTAACAGTTTTCCTGCATTTTGTGTCGATTAGGTGCGTTACGAGAAATTGTATGATAGCTCGCACGGCGTATGATAGAAGCAGCATCAGCAATTTTAATAAATCAAAAGAAATGTATTTTTTTCCAAAGCTCTGTACAGATACCTGTGCTGCCCGACGCCTTTGCTGCCCGGCGCCTGCGGATTCCCGACGCCTGCGCTGTCCGACAACTGCGCATTGTTGACACCTGCGCTGCCCGACACCTGTGCAGTACCCGAGACCTGTGCAATACCCGACCCTTGCGCTGCGCGATTGTTGGGCTGCTACAGTCGTGAATGGTGCCCTCCCATAGCGCGGCGATATGTTTCATATGTACAGTGTATCATATAGTGTAAAGATCGAGTTGGGAATTACATGTCTATTAAACCTTTCACTTTCGATGTATGCACTCCCGGTTTAAAGTATTGTTTGTACCAACCCCCCCCCTTTTCTTACCTTCCCCGCCCCTTTGGTTGGTTCCGAGACAGGGAGTTTCCCACACCACGACGTTGGAAGCGTTATACTATCTTCCTAGCACAGACATGCATTCGTTAGATTCCAATTTCTAGTGATTCCAGTTTTTACCCCGGTTCAGAATTTTGTTAGCCTAATGTTATCAACAGAAAGAGAAAAGGGGACGTAACCCAGAATGCCCCAGTCTTGCTTTACCGTAGCGGACTGGGGGAGGGGAGGATGAGAAAATAGCCTATGACCGCTCTCCACTCTGGCGCCGGGACCGGTATCAAACATGAAATGTATCAAAGCAGTGATTTGTAAACGTGCCAATAAGTTTGCCGTCCCCGTTTCGTGTACAAAAATATCCAAAGTAGAGGGGAGCTTTTGGAATTATCATATAATTCGTAGAAAATGTTGGCTATCATCCATAACAATTTTTGTTTTAAATTATGCAGCTAAAGCATTGTTTTAATGTTCTAGTAATAAAGAAACTTCCGATTTAGACAAACGTGCGATTGCTGAAACCGTACGCATGTGTACACGTCTTCAATGTGGTTACTTTATATGTCAGTTACGGCATTTTATGTTTCTGTGTCTTTCCAACAAACATGGTTTTTGTAATCGAAATAAAATTCAAGTAGTATTTTATTTTGTATGTTTTATATTGGCTATTTCCATGACAATCATATACTTGACTGGTGAATTCCGCACAACTTACAGTAGGACGAGTAGAATGTGCTATTGTACCGTCTGACAAGGTGGATGTTAATTGGATGATCTGTCATGGATTTATCAGGGTTTAAATATTTGTCGCTAAACTAATAAAAAACGTACTCTACGGACAGTGTTGCACTCAAGAGAGTGGTAAACGACTTACTTCAAGTGTTGTGGCATCCTTGGAGTCCGACACCCATTTACCTCTGGAAGAATCTAAATGGAAACCATGTTCAGTCGGCGTCCATGAAACTGGAAAGAAAAATTATATAACGATTTTTTTTTATAGATCAAGCACGATAACAAACAAGAATGGTATACATAATTACAAGGTAAATGTATGATCAAATATTGATATTCTTCGTTGACTTTTACAATATAACAAAGGATCACAAATTGCTTTTGATGAGTAACTCATTTAGTTGTTTCTATGTTCTTACCTTGGATGTTACGTAACTTCATAAATGGAGAAAGAGAACCCACGAGAAGAGACAGAGGTAACAAACAGTCAATGAATCTGTAAAATAAAACGTGATTTGTGGGTGGTGAATGTGTTAAATGATTGATACATTGTAATGTTATCCAATGTTTGTAAAGTAACTATAGAGTAAAGGTAGAGATGTATCTACCATTAAGTACGTATACATAAATCATTTAGTTAAAAGTTACCGTATATTCAAGAACACAGTTCCACCGTTTGCTGGTTGGTAATTTATCGTTCAGTAAGTTAACGTGAATATAAACATAACAGTAAGTGGTATGTGATTACTTACGATACTTTCTTCAGCCTTTGGCATTGTACTGCATAGGATAACAATCCTACTACTTGGTCCTGGAAAAATTCTTTTCCCTTGTTCGTTTTTATTTGTAGTTCCTCTAAAGTAGACAGTACAGGCACACTATCTCCATTTTCCAGGATAATGTTACTTTGGTCTGCCGAGCTAAATGATGCTAGTCTGAGACTTGTATTCTTGGTCTACGGAAACACATTTTGAAATGCTTACACAACAGTACGCAGTCATGAGAACTATATGTCTTTTTTTATATATCTGATTGTGAATTAATATTAGTGTTACAAAAACAAAGAACATATTTTCTATGTTTTTGACTGACAGGATGACACATGCTAACCTAATTGATTATATTCAAAATTACAGAACTTTTAACCGGCGAAAAAAAGGAAAATAGAAGTGTGAGATATTTTCTTCGAATGTACGAAAGGTATAGAGATCGGAGTCCAACCAACCGTTATTATTAGTATGATTATTATACAATAATTCAGTTAGAAATATTTTTCATTGCATCAGTACCTGCCCCCCCCCCCTAAAAAAAAGGGATAGTCGGATAATTTGTCGAAGTATAGATTTGGTCTATCACGTGCAGCTTAGTTGTTTTAATAATGTTATTCTACATAAGCTGTAAAGCATCTTTATCTATAGCTAAATATATCAATTTACTCACGTCAGAAGTCAAAGATCCCTTTGGACCGAGATCCAGTTTGCCAAAGTTAAGATCTATCGGAAATGAATAATCCCAAAAGACAGAAGAAACATAAGAAAGTGTTATTGGTTTTGATATTATAAAATCAAGGTTTAAAGCAAGTTATGTTATACTCTTCATAGTTTATTGGTTACGTCTTCAAATCTGTCATAAAAGTTAATTGATATGGATGTTTCAATTGCATTATTAGTGTGCTGGTACGGCAATTGTACATTGTATCCATTTTCAAACCTAGAAGAGGATGTTTAATATACATATGGTTGATATTGTACCTGAAGTGTTCTTCAGAATCATACGCTTACCTTCTGGTTCATGCGTAGACTGATCATCACCTGTACATCGTTTCCCTGTATGACGCTCGAACAATGTTTGCGCCTTTTTCTGTATCCCATGGAGATTACCCGCTTTCAAAGCACGCAGAAGAGTCGTGATATCTGTTTCTGTGATTTCCCCTCTCTCCTCCATATATTGAACCAAACGGTAATTGCGACTATCCTTATTTTGCAGCAAATCGATTTTCGCGGGTGGATAATTTAATAAGGTTGCAAGGTGCAAAATATTCTCCTGAGTTAGGATATCAGCTAATTTAGCTTTGAACATACCAAAACCTGGTAAAACAATACAAACAAAAAAAACCATTCACTTGCCATATATTCCGGATCAGGTGTAAGGGGCTTTATAAATCATTCATGAATAACATGATCCAGATGGTATAACTAACCATATGTAGGCCAAAAATGAAGAAACCGACAGACTAAACAGTTCGGATCTGGGCATATGGTATACCTGTCTAGGACAATGTATGTAGTCAGGATGTTATTGGATGTCAGATGAAACCCATGGAATATATATTCCAGATGTTAGTGAGCATCTTCATTAAAGAGGTGGCGTTTGAACGCATATCAGTAAAGCCGAAACACAAATCCCCCCCCCCCCCCCCCCCCCACAAAAAAACACGGCACAATGCAGAGACATCTACTTATAGAGCTAAGTGTACAGTTATGACTCACCGATATATCCAAAAGTGACATAGACTGAATTTAAACTGAGCTGTTATTATTTTGCTTATGTGAAATTTCCAATGGCAATTCACTATAATGGCAATTAAAAAGTGACAACCGTACCTGTAGAATTCTCCTTTGCTGTTTCTTCCACATGCTTGGCAGCCATAGTACCTATGAAAATGTTGATAATTTAGCGTTTTTATGTACTGCAAATAACATAAATAGCAGTAAACTTAGAAATATACCTATCATGGTTGTATATAACTTTTAAACTGCTGTGTTAGTTCAGTGAAAAATTTACGGCCTCCAAGCGACGTCCAAAATGTGTATAATCAGTAAGTACGAATAATTTAATATCAGCGTATTATCCAAGCCGAATGAAGTAACATATCACAGGAAGTGCATTTCATCAAAATGGTTCCTTAAGTCTGATGAAGTTGAGGGGGCGAAACTGGTTTTAAAAACTTAAGTTTGAGCACATTATGTTGCTGCTGCGTTGTCTTACAGTTCCAGAAGCATAACGAGTTAGCAATGATTAATAGTTTTACAATTAATTCTCACAAAGAGTCACGAGAAAGCAGTGTTGTATATTTAAATATTCCAACACACGTCACTCTAGCTCACTCTGCTGAAATCTAGCCGACTGCCCAGAAATATGTTTCCATAGTTGGTCAACATGAATTTTCTTGTATCTGAAAACCTTACATTGAACAAATGATGATCCCGACTGATTTATTTTCATTATGATCATTATGATCATGAAATGGCTGGCTATGTAACTATGTAGCACAGTAAGCTGCTATACATCTTAATACGGAGGAGTATAGAGACCATCCACGTTAGAGTACGTTATGGGTAATAACATAAAGTGTGTGAATTTGCCGGCGTGTCTGTGTATTTGCGGGGAGCAACATAATTTGCTGGATTGGGACCGGTATGGAATTGTATATAATAAAATGATGGATGAATGTACTGGGTGACTGTTCTTAGCAAGCATTATGTGTAGCATCATTTTCTCTTTCTGTTCTCGTTCGTGATACACACCTGACGATGATCACATAGTCACAGTCTTGACACAAGGGGACTGGGGTTGAGAACGGATCAGTCGGTTCATTGTTTGGTGCCCAGGTTCTTTCCTGTGTGACTTTTCTTAAAAATCGAAAGCGATCGCTTTTCAGCCTTCTGGCTAAGATCATGTGTAGAATCTGTGTCTGCGGGAATCTGCCAAATTTGCATAAATGTAAAACGTTTTGCATAAATGTAAAACCTCGCATTAGTTGAATGTTACTTGTTTCTCACGGTTTGTAGTAGTAAGTTTTTTTTCTTGTGCCTCATGATATCGCGTAGCAATAAAAGATGCGACGAACGGAGAATGAATCGTGATATGACGTAAAGTTAGAAAAAAAACCAATCACGAAATAGCAATCGTTTTTTAATGAGTTAAACACACGAGTGCACAAGTGGACTGGGGGCCCCCTGTATGCTTCAGTACACTGTTGTGTACCTTAGCACCCTGTGGATTGGGGGCCCCGGTATGCTTCAGTTCACTGTTGTGTACCTTAGCACCCTGTGGACTGGGGGCCCCCTATATGCTTCAGTACATGAGGATGAGGATGAGGATAATCATCTTGGTCATCATGATCATCATGATCATCATAATCATCATCAAGATGATGATGATGATGATGATGATGATGATCATGATGATCATGATGATCATGATGATCATTGTGATCATGATGATCATGATCATGATCATGATCATCCTCATCCTCATCCTCATCCTCATCCTCATCCTCATCCTCATCCTCATCCTCACCCTCACCCTCACCCTCATCCTCATCCTCAACCTCATCCTCATCCTCATCATACTCATTCTCATCCTCATCCTCATCCTCATCCTCATCCTCATCATACTCATCCTCATCCTCCTACTCAACCTCATACTCATACTCATCATCACCCTTATCCCTCCTCCTTATTATCTTCATCATCATCATCAGCCTCACCTTACCCGCCACCTCATTCTCCTCCTCATCCTCCTTATCCACCTCCTCATCACCATCATCATGATTGGCTTTGCAGAGATTCTATGAACCCAACATTATGATATATTGCATCAACATTCACTGTTTGCTTATCAATTGCAGCGCGTACCCAGGGTGTGTGGGCGTGCCCCCCCCCCC
>KN883588.1:31207-47920 GCA_000934455.1 Apostichopus parvimensis | reverse complement strand
AAATCTCTAATTTGTATTTTGTTGACGTGTTTTCCACTATGATCAAAAGTATTCAATTCCCATGACTTCTACAATTTGACCTTGTGTGATGTCTCTTCTACGATTCCGTAGATATGAGATTTACCAACTTTAAACTTCAATGACACCACCACTCATTTACTTAGACTACTTTTCAATGTTCCTCTTTTCAATGTTCCTTTGAAATTTCGAACAGAATATAAACCCTTGCCTTTCTACCTTTGGATCATTTAGACGGTTTGATATCTTCGACCAATTTCGAATCCAGCTCTATTTTGAGTGCAACATGGTTTCATTCATACCCAAGGTAATGGCTTTGCTTGCCGCCGCAGCCGCAGCCGATGCAGTGGGTTTCAAGATTCTCGGAGGATTCATGAAAGAATTCAACGTGGCAGGCACTAAGTATTACGGAAAGACATACACATGGGGCCAAACAAAAACCGACGCTGACTCGAAAGAGCTCAAAATTGAATCGATGTATTGTTGGAGCATGCTCGCCACTTACCATGGATTCTGCGAGCACATTTTCATTGTTTCAACCAAAGATGACCCAAATGAACAACATTATCAACTTGTTGGAAGCAATCAACGAATCTACGAGTATGGAGTTCTTATGAACAGTGAATTTGAATATGGCATCATCAGTAAAACACCTCCGATCATAGAATATCATGTGGGCAACGGATGGTGCTGGTGCGAAAAGAGATGGGACTTTAGATATGGTGAGTTGTACTTTTATTTTAATAAGACAAGTCAGCCATCAGCCTCTGATGATTATTCGACCCTCAATTACTTGCAAGGACATCCAGGTGAACACAAAGATGAGGTATTTGTTGAAACCCATTATGATACCTCTGTTCGGATACATTACTCTAGTTTCAGTCGTTGGTCGGAACCATGGGGTAGTAAAGGTTACACCGACAACTTTATGTGGATGGCACCAGCAACATTGAAAGAGGCAATTCCCCTTTCAGACCAAGCTCAGTCTAATGGCATCACTTACAATCCAAGGAAGCAAGTATTAATGAGGAACGAGGGATCTGGGGTAACCTCGCCTGACATGCCTGTACTTGGTACCACCGAAGAGATTTCGTACTCGAACGAGGGCCGCTTTATGACGTCATTTGACTTTGAATACTCGATCGACGAGGAGGTGTCATTCAACATCTTGGCCGTTGATTCATCACTTGGGATGAGCCAATCGTTCGCCTACCACAGCGAAGAAGAATTTACACACAGCCAAACTTACACATATACAGAAAAGGTAACTTGGCCTCATGAATGTCCAGCTGGATTCCAACTCACTTACACGATGGAAGAAATTACCGAAGATCAGGAACTGCCTGTCCAGTTAATCTTCGAACGTTCCGGGGTAAAATGGACCGAGGTTAGCTGGATGAAGGCTTCTCTGCAGAAAATTATTATAACGAAAGATGACTGTTGCATCTATCAGGATGCAGATCCATCTTGTGACAGTGAAACCCTCGAGATGTGCCCTAACTCATTCCTAGCGGATGCCGATCGTGTCGAATATCCACTTGGCGGGCCGTTTGGTGACGAGTAAATACAGATCTCAGTCAATTATTTCTAAACACAGCATGTATTTTAGCTAATTTACTTAATATATTTATTTGGAACTTGGAGGACATGTTACTACATTTAAAATCATTCTGTGAAATTAAGAGTAACTCTGGTGTGTGGGACATGGATAAGTTATTTCCTTTAGACATAGACACATAGATGTAGCCAAAATAGCCAGCGGGTTGCACGATTTAAACGTCTATAATAGCAACATACGCTTAGAGGCCAAAGCATGATAACCAAAGTTCATATATTATGTATAACTTAACCCTTCCAACATTTGCCGAGGATACACACGAGAAGTTTAGTCTTTTTTGTTTCCGATTAAGAGTACAGTGGGCATAGTGAAAGTAACCCCATGTAAAAGATAAATGTGACACAAAAATTATGGTGATGGGATGTTCATTTGCGTTACCTAATAAATGTTGTGAGAAGCAATCCTGAATTCAATGTTTTACATCTTTCGATTTAGATGTCATTTTGTTTCGTAAATCTGTGGAATGATCATCTAGGAGAGCAACTGGGATTGCTGATCTTTTGAGAGACGACAAAGTGATGGTTAATCCGGAGATTATATATATATATATATATATATATATATATATATATATATATATATATATATATATATATATATATATATATATATATATATATATATATATATATATATATACCAATAAATAAATAAAGAACAACACACCGAAAAAATTCCACTTTACGACCGGTTTCGTCCTTTTGGGACTCATCAGGCGAAGGTAGGAATCGAACCCCCGGATCTTATGTCCGAAGTCCGTACCACTCGGCCACAGTGATTCTACTGGTGTGTGAATGCGTATAAATTGGCTTTGTATAACTGTCATTGATGGCGTATTATCTTTAGTGTTATGATTGTACAGAGTGCACCCCTGGTGCTTTGAATCTGACAATTTACACAGTATAAGCAAGCCAAGCCGTAAATAAGAAATGAATGTGGTATGACAGATGTATAGTAAATAAATTAGGAACAACACACCAGAAAATATATAGATCACACAGAAAATATATAGATATAGATATATATCACATAAGAACTGTTATAGTTTCGAAACTGAAAGTTCTTTTTGAGGAAAATGAACTTTCGTTTGAGCAACAAGAACTTGTATTTTACCAAACATTTAGCCTACTTATCTAGAAAGAACACTTTTCAATGTTACAAACCAACAGAGAGATAGATAGAGAGAGAGAGGTGGGTGGGTGGAGAGAGTGAGGTGGAGAGAGCGCACCTCTCCATTAACAAAACTTGGCACTATTTATGAAATGGAGCATATATAATCTTTTAAGAGAGGAGAGAGAGACTAATCCAATTTGTCATTCCATCGATAGTTACCACGGCTCGAATGTTTTTATGTTCGGTAAATATTTCATCTGCAGTTTCGTCCACCTACATGACGGTCAAGCCTGCCTATAAAAACAGGACCTCCACAAATTCATTCGATCATTAATAATTTGTTAATTGATAGCATGAACTACCCATGTACTATCATAGGATTCATCCTTGAGCTCACATAATTAATTGACCAGCCACCCTATGATTGTTTACACAAGTGCTCTAATTGACAAGCACTACTTTCCTGTGTGAAGACAAATTTGGTTGACCACTGAAATAGTAGTAGACTGTGTGTTTAATCATGAATTTGTGCAGAGGAGCGTTCAGTATGGCTAGCATCACCAACTCAGGTAGATATTCAATCTCCCATGTTTTAGGCCAAAAACAGTGAACTAGGTGGTATTTGCTATAGGAAGGGAAGATCGTAATGTACATTGAGTTCCAGTGTAAACTAACTGAATATTCATTAAGGTATTAGTGTAGTTTACATATACAGTCCAATCATTGACTTATTTAACGAGATTTACTTATCGCAATAGAGACAGTATTTTCAATTCCGGGGTCCTACAATTGTGGCAACTTTTCGCGAAATTTTGATACCATTAACCACCCTGAGCGTAACTAGTCGTATCGAAAGTTTAAATAATTCTTTAATTCATTGCAAGATAATGATTATAAACAAATATATCGAGTTTTTATTATCAACGACATAAATATTACAAAATGGTATTAATTCACTAAATTTGTGTGTTTATCTTTTCTTACGAAACTTATTTTTGTTCCGCCCGCTGAACTTTTAAGTCTCTAACACAGTGACTTGTTGCCACTCTAGATTGAAGGCTCTACATAGGTCAGACACTGGCGGATCCAGGGCCTTTGTTTGGGAGGGGCCAAAGTGGCGTTAGAGTGATATGGGGGAGGGGTCTAAGGGGAGGGGGTGATTTCTATTTTTTTTTTCTATTGCTGAATGCCCTCAGATGCAATTTGGTGCGACAAAAGTGTACAATGGTGATGTTAATTTAAATTTTTCCCAGGTGTAATTTTCTAAAATATTTATATAACAAAGTTGGGATCATCTTTCTCAAGAAATTTATTTTTCATAGGTTATAAATTTCTTACAACCAGCCTGTAACTGCAAAATGGTGATAAACTGTAAATCCTCATGCTCATACATTTAATTTTAAACCAGAAAACGAAAAGGTTTAGACTAGTCTACCACTGCTATTCCTCTCGATTTTTTTAATTTCCAATCATATGATTTAGCGGATCATGTTCGGAAACACTTTTTGGCTCACCTTTGGGGGGGGGACATGGCCCCCGTTGCGCCCCCCCCCCTTGGATCCGCCAGTGAGGTCAGAAGATATATTGTATTGAATTGGGCACGATCGGCCCTATGTTGACTGCAAGTTCTCATACAGTTCCGGGGCAAGATTACAATTCTTTTTCACGAGAAAATATTCTTGCAAAGACCTAAATATGTTGGACGCCTGACCTTAATTTTCTACAGTTATTGCACCGAGATGTGACACGGAAGTACTGGTCTCGCATAATTGCCCATATCGAGACGGCTATTTACGTTTTCTATTAATGAGTTTTATCGGTAAATTTCAAGTAAAACCATCTATATTCGGGTCAACTGCATGACTGTAGTCTCTTGTTTTGTTACTTGGCCTATTCTATGACTTTTGTTGTCCGATCTACAGGGAAAAATTGCTGTAGGTGACCTTTTTCGTGGCTATGAGCTAAGAATTGCTGACATCAGCCCCTAGACCTTTCTTTGAAATGTTTCATATTTTGGTCTTGTTTCCTTTCTTGTTTTTAATCAAGGCTACTGAAACAAGATGAAGACGTCCACTTTACCAATCTTCAGACTGCCTACAATACCTTTGTGATTTGCATAATAAAGCTTTCCACACTTACTGACTATCGATCTCCAGGATTTCAAACTAGTTGCTATGTGACCTAACTATAAGCTACAGCCAGAAGTAAGAATTCAGTTATCGGGTATAGCCACTCGTTAATGATCGAACCCCGAATCTCCCGATTGTTGAGTCGCTTTGCTTCAAATGCCACCACCTTTAACCACTCGACCACAGCACCGGTATGAAGTCAATACTTCCGTATTTACAGAATTTCAAGAACACATTACTGAAGAAAGCAAATAGTAACATTGCAGTGAAAGATGACTTGATTTTAATTTCCTGTCTCTCGTTGACCAAGTCCTTATGATACTTAGAGTTGTTGGGCGTCAAAAAAGGAATTAATTAGCAATCAAGACATGCTATACTTAGAAACATTTCAAAAACAGTGATATTCTCGGTTAAGCCTGAAACATTGTCTCTAAGGGTAACCATGGCACTAGAAAACTACTTTTTCTTGAGAAATTATACAGAACGATTAAAACTGCGGTATACCCGAATTGCAATAATGAAGCAACTCGTTCAACACAGGTAGGTCTATCCAATAAGTCAGTGGACCAGATCAGCTGTACGTATTATAACGTGTATTCAGCTTCTACCACTAAACTTACTTTTCTCATATCGGCTACATAGGAATCATTAAGCCTATACTCTCTGGATTTAAATTCACTTTGGTAAATCTCGACTTAGTAATAAATCATTTTGAATCATAAATATTTGTTATTCAACATTTGTGATTTGCATGAATTCTTTGGAGCGGAATTATACTATATTAATACAATGATTGCTACAATAGAAACATTTCTATCGGATGAATCGTTTTTTTTTAAACAAAACATCGTTGTATAATATGGATCTACAATAAATCTAAGCAATATTTGATCAATGTAAATATACAAATCATGTTCGTCGTACGGTATCAAATATGGCGTAGACAGTTTATCAAAGAGTAGGAGCCAAAACAAATTAGGTTTGCAGGAGTCTTCCTCAGGTAAAGTTAAGTTCTGCAGATCGTTGGCCCAGATGGAACGTTATAGTAAACGTTTGGACATTATGTGTCAAAATTACAACTATGTTCGCAGGGACTTTCCTTTTGTTCACTTTTTCTTGATTTTTTTTAATGTAAAATGTGACAATTTGGAGGAACGTTTTATAATCTCAAATTTCGACAACCTTTGAAATAAAGAGTAATTTGATTAACAAAATTTCCGATATAATCCTTGATATTTCATGCTTTATTACAAATATTTTACTTTTATCTGAAACATTCGAAAAAAGGATCCTTTGTTTCTTAACATTTCTTCATATTTCAAGATTAGCAGATGTTTACTTTTGAAATTTCGACGTTTTATAATTATTGAAAAAATTAAAATACATATGAGATGCATGATGCAGTGGGAAATAAATCATCTGACCTTCCGACAGCTTTTCTTTCTCCGGGAAAGGATCTAGCTGAATGGTCTACTAGCACTGCCGTTAAGAAAGAGAAATGTAATTTGACCCCCCCCCATCCCCCATCCCCCTCCCATCAGGGACAACTGCTCTATCTGCCCTGTGGTTTTTCGTTTCTTTTCATAAACACTATCTGGTGCGTTGGATATTAGATAAAGAACAATGGAATTAAAGTAAAATGCTATCAACTCTTTATACAACCTTTACAACAGAAAATTGCGCCCTCTAATCTGGATGCCTTGATAAACGTTAAAGTGGTAATGGGTAAAGTATATGATTTGGTTGGTAGCATTTAAGTGTGCTGTCGTTTTGCTTGCAAGGATGACGTAAGGCGGTAAATTAATGTACTGAATATGTGTGCGTAATGACAACCATCACTGCGGAACGTCCCGCCGGTTATAAACCTTCTTTATGCTTGTATCAGTGATGACTCTTAAATCATACGACGTTTATCAGTCACAGTGGCTGGAAATCTTATTCTAGCATACAGGTCAGAGGTCATCTCCTCAAATATAACAAAAAACTGACCTGGTAAGATTCAGAGGCTATTAGAGATGCAACGTGTCGCGCGAATCCTATGAATTGTCGAAGATAGTATATACAAAATACATAAAATATCAGTAGTTTATTTATGCATCATTCGTTTGTTATGATGATCATTTTCGCACAGCTTGAACAAAAGTGGATATATTATATAAATTGTATAGGTATGATACATATATTTTGGAAAATATTTCCAGATATAACCAATTTGAAAGATAATCCTTGGCCCGAGATGGAGAGTTACACGTTTCACACGTTGGACAATATGACGAGTTGCAAAACAAAATATTAAGCGAGTTCGAGGATCGATCATATATTACTGAACAATTGAATACAAAATATGTACCAAAATAGGCAATGAAATGTTACTGATTTCTTGTCAATATAAAACTATATATACAATACGCTAATAAGCTCAAAAGTAAATATAAGCCAGCAATTCTTCATATCTGATCCTCAATTGTATCCAGTGGCGGAGCGTCCATACAGTCAGGGGGGGGGATGCCCCCCTGACGGACTCGAATGGACTGCTGGCGCCCTTTTCAGCTTTTTACCACTTTTTACTTAGATTCGCGATTATTGACATTTTTACTGCGCTCTCATCTACCTATTGACATATTTTTGGTGTAATTTTCTGACAAAATGCTCTAACGGCTATTTATTCTTCGTTTATCTGCAAATTAGAAAGGCCCGGAAAGGGTCATTTCTGGCGATCTAGGGAGTATCTTTACTCAAAATATTTCTGTACGCTCTGTGGTGGCGCTCGGCTTAGATAGTGTCGAAAGCGCCCCTACAGACCATTCTCGCCCCTCCTGACCAATACCCCTAGCTCCGCCACTGCCTCGCTTTAATACTTGTTCATATTCATAGTCACTGCTGGTTCTCCACGATGAACAATGCATGGATACATCCATACACATATGTTGTCGGAAGTTCTAAATACTAGTCATCAGCTTGGGTCTGATTGATAAGAAAGTACAAACCAACTAAAAAGCGTTTCATTCCTCAGTATAAATATCTTTATTGAGTAACTGCAACGTTATTTAACATTATAGCTATAGATATATTCTTTGATGAAAATTATTTAACATAATAAAAAACGGATTTTGAAAATGTTGGATCTAAACATATTGAACTTGGTGGGTATATTACGATGTGCCTTCGAATGAACTTAGTCCAAATAAATCCACATTTTGGAACAACCTGAATTGCTCTCTTGTTATAATGGTTATTACAGTTTGCGTACCCGGTAGCATTGTCTTACCATTACTGATAGGAATGTCTGAGTTTTTCAGATTCGCTTCCAAATCTGACCTATCTATAAGTTAACATATATGTCAATATCTAGATTGATTCTACATTGTGCACAACATCCTGAACTTTTTGAGCTATTGAAGAAGTTTTTCCATTTCTTTCATAACTGGCAGAGATTTTTCTAATATCTTCATTTCTCAATGTATTATTAATGTATACAAATTCTGATAATCCATAAATGAAGAATCTAAAGAAGAAAGTTTATCACTTGATAATGTTCACGGTTATGATTGTTTAGCTCAGCATGTTATTCCTACTAATATTGTTGATTCTTACTTCTAATATGTAAGAACTACATTTGTAGCATTTAAACTACAAAATAGAAAAAATTAAATCTTTGCGTTAGTTTAAAAGATCTTATTCGATAACTAACATACCTCGTCTTGGAGGAACGCATTCAAAATTGATACGTGGCACAAGTCTGATATAATAAAAGCTGATGTATATCCACCAGATAGTGTATATATATATATATATATTTTAGATAATCAAGGGTAAATCAAACTTGTAGAGTTTCCCTGAATTTAAAGTCACCAGTACTAACTTTTCTTCACCTCCAGTAACAACAGTTGTAATACAAGATGCGTCAGAGTCTACTGATCGACTCGAGAGTTGCTCTCCGTCGGTAGGCTGATATTCTACTAAGAGACAAGTGCATTCACGTGCCTTGTATGATGACCATAATATTTAGGTGTACCCATATTGGTCTACACAAATGCTAAAAGGCAAACAATTGGAATCAACGATCTCCCTCGGTTTCGTAAACTCATACACTATCCTACTGTTACGTCCCTTCACGGACACTGCATATGCTCTCCTTTCCATTCTATCGCAGATAAGAAAATTGTCGTCTTTGAAAGCAATTTCCTCTGAGCAAGTGAATGTATGTGGTAATTTGACGGTACGTATGTATTGCAGTGAACAATTAAACACATACAAAGCTCTGCTGTTCGTACCGACCACTACCAATTTCTTTATTGGATGTACTGCCACGCACAAGACCACCCTCTCTGCTGGGTAATAGGCAATCACATCTTTCATGAGTTCGGTACATCTTGTGCCCTTGAACAAATCATAAATGGAAATTTGGCTGGGTCCACTAACCACTACAATGCTATCTTCTGATAATACATCGCAGCAAATGCTGGTGGATCTGATTATACCATATATATCCAAATATGATTGATGCAATATTTTACCCTGAGCGCTCAAAGTGGTTATATGCATTTGTCTTTCGGCCTTACCAGTTACTATGGCAGCATCATTGCAATATCTTATGCACTGAATAGAATGAAATTTGCGATTAAATCCTTCAATTTGGATTACAGACATTGCCTTCTCTGCAATTCCTTCTCTAATAGCTTCCTTTGCGTCTAGATCTACTTCGATCACTTCCCCTAGCGTCTCGAAACTTGGGAATTGCCTTTCCGTATCTGCAATCAACGGATCGATAGCTGCTATTACATCAGGAATGCTCTGTACACTCGTCCAATCATGCTTTGTGGTCAGAATGCTAGAAGCTGTAAAAGTCAAATTTTGAAATCTCTTGATTATGTTGTCATAGTAATCCGAAAGTTCTCTAATATTGTCGTGACTTTGCTTTTGATGTACCTTCACCAGTTTCGTTTTTTCATCAAGAAGACTCTGTAAGCTCTCCAGCTGTTGACATCGTTGTGCCATTTCTGCTTCGTTTGCTCTCTGAAATGTCTTAATCTGTTTGTCAGTTCTTCTTGTTTTCTCAGCACAGACCTTCTCGTGTTGCACAACAAGCATCTGTATTTTTTCTTCCAGCTCCTTCTTATTATCGCTAATTTCTTTCTGAAGAATCGCAGTTTGAGTATCCTTCTGCATTTTGAAATTATTTTTCAGTTTGTCTATTTCTCTGTTTATCTGCATTTGTTCTTTCTCAAACTGTGACTTAATCACCTGCTCTCGTCCACGTATGTTATCTTCTAGCTTTGTCCTCTTTTCAGACATTACTCTTGGCATATCATAGACTTTCTCTTTCAGCTCCATCAATGTCTTGAGGCTGTCAGCCAGTAGTTTCCTCTCCGATTTTGCTAATGACGTTACTTCCTGCAGGTCGTGTGCTTTGTGCTCTCCGAAGGCTCCGCAAACCATGCAGATCGGTAAACTGTGACAAGATTTGCAACATAACTCTGCCACCTTCTCAGGATGTGTATGGCACTTAGGGGCA
This sequence comes from Apostichopus parvimensis, assembly GCA_000934455.1. NCBI lineage: Eukaryota > Metazoa > Echinodermata > Holothuroidea > Aspidochirotida > Stichopodidae > Apostichopus > Apostichopus parvimensis. Next base: position 37,527 of record KN883588.1, on the reverse strand, counting down.
TCCTTTAGTGAGTCCAGCTTTTCCATACTCAGGTTGCTATCTGCGACATTGCACAGCTCTAAGACGTGAGGACGATGCTCTTTCACAATGTTGTTCTTCATATGAAAATCACAACAATTTTGACAGAGGAAGTCGTTGCACTTAAAGCAGTATGCAGTAACTGCAAGATCAAGGGTACAACCATAGCATTTCTTGATAATTTCCGACTTCAAAGATTTCTTGAAGTGGACGTATTCAATAATGCTGTTCACATAAAAATCCGTCTTAAATCCGTCCTCCGGAACAACTATGCTTTGCTGACATAGTGGACATTTCAACTTTTCGCCAGCTTTACCTCTAAGTGTCTCCAAGCAGGCGCTGCAAAATCGATGTAGGCAGGGTAGTAATTTCGGGTCTTTAAACTGCTCCAGACAAATCGAGCAGAGGAGGAAATTTTCATCAATATCATTTAAAACGGTTGTGTTGGATGCCATTTTGATGCAAGCTGAAAAGATAATACCAAAGAAAGAATAATTTGAATTTTTAATGAATATCAGCTCAAAATGGAGCGTTAGCTCAGCGGTTAACGCCGGTGCCTTCCAATCATAACGTCCCCGGTTTGAGTCACTCCAAGATTAATGTATGTCTCCAGTTACAGAGTTGTTGACAATTGACAATTCATAATCATGGACGTTAAATATGAATGTAAGAGACTGACTTCGGTAGGCTTGCAGCTTTGATAAGCCAATTATGGCTTCTTCGCGAGTTCTTGCATAGCAAGTATGTAAGTTAATCCAAAATGAACGTTTTTGAGTTACAGTGTTTACAAGCAGGTGTCAAACAAACACATGCCCACACACATATGCCATCACTATCGCATATATTTCTTTCTCCTCCGGTAGGGAATAAGAAACATATTAGTCTGAATCTATTCTTGAGCAATGAAAAACTGGAAAAGAAATTCAAGGATTACACTCTTGTCTAGTTACCAACTAGAGAAAGAACTATAAACAATTTTCTGGGAAAACATAAAATTGTGCAAGACATTTACCAAAACTGTGAGGCATCAGTGTCGTTTATTGAGTTGGCCTTTCTTCAGTGACCCACTTAGAAATATGGTGGCCATTGGTGTACAATAACAGTCATTGCAATTGTTGAGCCTACATGTAGGTCATTGTACAACTATAATTTATAAATGCATTCAACTTCAATAAAATCATCTTAGCCCTATATATATAACAACAGCAAGCAACTAACCCAGCAAGCAAAAGAAGGGAAGTGATAAGTTCGTTATCACTGATAACCATCAACAAATCAAATATTGTTCAAAATCAAGGTATAAAGTCTAAGGTAAAAAGACCAATTATGTATTGTGCGTGGTTCTAGTACGTATACATTATTAGCTGTCACAACAGGGAACATGGGAAATGACAACATGCAGATATGAAATATAAGAACAAAAGTTAACATCGTTCGCTTAACTCAATGACATATTAATGGCCAAGTTTTATAGCCTGTGGGAGCTTTCATCATATAGCAGAAAATAACCCTTAATTATGATATTACAAATTTACATGTAACTCTTACAATATCTGTTTCATTTGGTGTGGTATAGTACAGCTCAATTTGTCAACATTAAACATAAATAATTAAAATGTCTTCATTAAACTATAATAAGAGAGCTGATGTAGGAGAATTAAATGTTGAGGTCCAGCTCTGAATTTCAAATGACATTGATGAATGTGTCCTTCAGAACTTGATAGTACATACATGTACACTAGTGTGAAATGTTGGTCAATGTGAAGTTCCTCTTTCAATACTGACGGATTTATTACTGACGGGTTTATTTTAGTGAGTTGCAGGCTATAACCAGATATCAGTATATTTACAGATTTTTTGCTTGTTGCTCAAGCTGTTTTGGTAACATCTAGTCCAAAGTAACAACAAAAAAAAAACAAAGAGACAAACATGGGTTGTGGGGCCTGAATGTATTTTGATGGCTGCTCTGTACTACATTAAATTGTATAGACAACATGAAAGGTTGACTATTCTGGTGTAACTTGCATAGGTAAAATCGCACAAACATAACTGCCTTGCTCTTTATAGGACATTACCATGTGAACTTAATTTTAGTGAGTCTGGGAGATAGTAGCCTCACCCTGTTGCAGTACACCACACTCGATACATGCACCAAACCAGAAACGCCAATAGACTTAGTGATTCCTTACAGTTTTATATGAGAAAGTTAAATGTAACACTGCACACATTGGCAATAGCCGCAAACTCATAATGGTTATTGTTGATTGCTAGTCTCGCACTTACCCTACCCGACAAAACGTTTGGCTAGGCCTAGCCACTAGTCTTACTCTTAGTCTTACGTTACACATCTAGCCTAGGCTACGGCGGGGGCCGTGACATTCCGCCATCGGTACATTCCGCCATAAAAAATGGAACTTACCGCCATAAGAAAAGTAACATTCCGCCATAGCAAAAGTGAGTTTCCGCCATTTTACCGCCATGGCGGAAAAGAAGGTTTTAATATTTAACTTAAGTAGGCATAGGCTAGTTTTTGTAATATCCATCTGGAAAGTTTAAAAATTCGTTTCTCTAAAAAAAGCAACTTTAGCATTTTGATATTTAGGTAACATACTCAGAAAATTATGCTCTTTTTTTTAAGATACCTTTCAATGGCCACCAGACAATTCCTTTAAGATATTTTTATTTTAAGATCCCCTCAAAACCTGCGCATGCAACCTTTTTGTTTTCAATACCAACTTTTATTTTAATCCTTCGCGATTCCATTCAACCACTTGAGGCTCTCAAAAATGTAGCCTACCTATCCTATCTATTTGCTTCTTACTCTATATTCATTTCAATACCAACTCTTTTTTTCTAAACCCTCGTGATTCCATTCAATCACTCCAGGTTCTCAAAATATACCAATCCTATCTATTTGGTTTTTACTCTATTTCCTACGTAACTTACCGCCACAGTTTTCGTGACTTTCCGCCATGGCAGAGCCATGGCGGAAAGTCACGAAAACTGTGGCGGTAAGTTATGGCGGAAAGTAACGATGGCGGAAAGTGACCCGATCCGGCTACGGCTACCCTAGGCTTAACAAATGCTAGGCAAACCTGGATATTCACATATCTTAAGACTTACTTTACCTTTATTCCAAAGGTTACAAGAGCCCTGAATTGATTTAATAAATGAAATGCATTCTTAAATCGCTTCCAGTCCGCGTAGATTTTCTAGCCGGTGAACCTGAACGCAACGTTGCAGTTGGGCATTGCGACGGAACCTATTGACAATAACGTCATGGAATTCCCCTCACTTGACACAGCGATTAAAGGGGCAATGTACTTTTGTCACGGAAAGACAGTGAACGGAATCCAGGGACCAAGAAGACGTGTTAGTACTCCTATACAACTGAGCACCAAAGTCAAGAAAAATAGAAAGTGCATGGTCTACAATTTTACACTCGGAACTATCAGACTGCCATTAGAGGGTGTGAAGACTCGCGCACAAAGAAACGTCTCATGCCGGTATCTGACCTAGTTTCGAATGAGGTGTAACAGAAGTGTGAGACACCACCATCGATCCCACAAAATACACACACAGCTTGCTACCGTCGGTAATTAGACACTAGTGTACAGTCAATACATACAGCTACGGTCAATACCCACAACACAGTGTACATAGTAGCGATGGACATCTCAGGTCCAGATTAAAGATAACAAGGTATCACGTTTCATTACTGTCAACCACGATTCATCCCAGGATTCGGATTTATCAACAGGTTCATCACCGGATTGAAACGGTATCTGCACATGTTTGTCTGATGAATCTGTATAGCGCCATATTAACTACCGCTGTAGAATTAGAAGAAGTACCTATACTCAAGTTTCTTACGCAAGCCTATCTGTGCCGCACGAAAAATGTTCTGGGTTGTTCTTAATTGTATGAATTCGTTTTTCGCAATAACGAATTATCATTCCGTAATTAAGAACTAATCTTATTATTTCGTAATAACAAAATTTTTTAATTCGTTACCACAGATGTCAACAAGACTGAAGTGAAATCTCGTGTCTTAAAATATGTCAGACCCGGGTCAGAGTGGATTCCCACATTATTCTGCTTATAAATCTACATTTTCTAAGAGATGGAAATATGAGGATGTTGTTTCCCTTTCGATCAGGCTTTCATCAGTGATCGTGGTTACATGAAGTGATAGGCCTAATGCCTTGTTAGAAGTAAGTTTGTACGGTTTTATTCCTAGGCGGGGCGTTTTATTGCGGTAGTAACACGTGCGCTAAAGATCCATTAATGAGCGTAAAACACACTTAGATGAATCCTAGGTAAATCTGAATCGTGGGATGTATCCTGTGATGAATCCTGTGATGAATCCTGGGATACATCCTGGGATGAATCCTGTGATGAACCCTGGGTTGAATCCTGGGATGAATCCTGTGAACAATTCTGGGATAGCTTCAGGTTGGTTTGTGTCAAGTCAGGGGAATTCCAAGACGTTCATTGTCAATAGCAATGATAGGTTCCGTCTCAATGCCCAACTGCAACGTTGCGTGAAATTTCACCGGCTAGAAAATCTACGCGGACTGGAAGCGGTTTAAGAATGCATTTCATTTATGATATCAATTCAGGGCTCTTGTAACCTTTTGAAAATAAAGGTAGGATAAGTCTTAAGGTATGTGAATATTCAGGATTAGCATTTGTTAAGCCTAGGGTAGCCGTAGCCTCGGCTACTAAGACTGTAAGAGTAAGACTAGTGGCTAGGCCTAGCCAAACGTTTTGTCGGGTAGGATAAGAGTGAGACTAGCAATCAACAATAACCAGTGCTTCTTTTGTAGACCACAGAGACCTATAGGTTACAGATTGTTGAAAACAAAGTTATCTCTTGGACGGATGCATTGAATCGAATCAGAAATGACAAGAATATCATGGGTCAATCCATGCCAAAATCAACAGTGGCCTCCACGTCGACCCTCTCAGAATCGGCTGAAATTGATATGGTGTCTTGCCATATGTCTCAAAGGATGAAATTGAGCAAAAAATCTTTTGAAAACTTTTTGGTTGCTAGGATACGACCCAGCATTTTAAGAGCCCGAAATTTGGGTCATGTTTGGAGGCATCTTTTGCATAAATGTAAAGTATTTTATGTCTGATATTGCAGATATTATGGAAGACATGTGACCAGTCTTCAAATTAAGCTAATTTTGAGGAAAATTTACGTTCTCAATTTTTCGTAATAAGTATAAATTAAAATTGCAGAAAATGAGATAGGGGCCTTTTCTGGCCCTACTTTGAGTGTGCTCTATATGCACAAGCAAAGGCATGTTTGAGTTTTAATTTTCAAAGGATCCTTGTCCAGTGGTAGTTGTACCGGAAAAGTGCAAAAAAAAAGTCAATCGTGTCGTACGTTTTACGAACAGCGCCCTCAAACTTAAGAAATCTCACTTCTGGCCCTAATTGGGGGTCCAATTTGGGCCTGTGGGTAAATATGAATTTTCTTTAACTACCATTTTTCAGGAGTGTATTGACCCTATTTTTAAAAAGTCAAGACAAAAAGTTGTGTATTTTGTGTTATCTACTCAAATTTACGACTCGAAAATTGCGAAAATCACCTGGTTCATATGTATGAAAATGCTTGCACAAGCCGATGTGAGTAATTCAAATGACAACAACCTTTAAGCATTAGCATACAGGTGCTTAACAATTAAGAGGGTGGTCCACTAGCATAAGGACAACAAATAAACTGCATTTTCAGGGTCATACAGTATGCCCAACAATGCCTTTGAACAGCGCCCTCAAACATCACATTTTACCAATATTTTGGGCTATTTTGGGCATTTCAAGGTCAAATTTGGTCACAATTAAAAGTGGTTGTTTTTGGTTTTCAATACAAAACTAGTAAGATATGTATAGTAATGATGCAAAGAATGAGCTAAAATATCTCTTTTATCAGTTATTGATGCTCTGATGAGCAGCTTAAAGTGGCGTATATGAGAGTTACATCAGCTCTACAGAAACATGCTTGCGAGGGCAAACAGTGGTAATATTGTATCTTCATTCAAGGAGACCATGTTAAACAACATAAGAAACTATGGAAATGTATTCATTTAAAGTGTTCTGTCTAATACTCTTTGACTCCCTCCCCCCCCCTCCCCCAACACCCTCCCCATAGTGCACTATGCAGATTTGTATATGCATACAGTATGTGACTGACTTTTACTGCAAAGAGACTGCATTAACATGCCTTCAAGGTATACTGAATTATTTGGTATGGTAATCTTCTGCTTCAAATTGTCTGTATGCATGTAACC
>KN883587.1:102901-128251 GCA_000934455.1 Apostichopus parvimensis | reverse complement strand
TGATATCACATAAAAAATAACCCCATCTCACTATCAATATAGAGACTGATATCAGATATTCCCATCAGATTTTGAATTGAATCAAATTAGAATATCGGAATCAGATCATAAAATCAATGCTACCAGGACATGGCAATATGATTGGCTGTTGTCATGAATCCATGGTGGGAAGAGCAATCTGCTTCATATACTGTTCAAGTTGCAGATTTAAGTTCATATTTTACAAACTGAAAAAAATTTAAAAAAATAAATAATGGGAGCAGAATATTGAGAAAAAAAGAAAAGAAAAAAAATGTTTTCCACTCTACCTTTGGCATAGGACATTTTCAAATCAAGTTTACGGACAAACCTCAGACACATGGTCCACGGAGGGTTGTTGCTAAAATACTCATTTACTTTCATTATGCAACTTTTGCTAGGTCAAAGGTTTCTGGGAGAAACATTTATATGGGAAGAGTTTGAGTTGGAAGTTTGAGGAATATCGTCCTGTGAAACTGCAATAAATAAGATCATCACCATCATCACCACCACCACATCATAACCTTGCAAAGACTAACCACGCTGTTGTAATACCTTTGCAGCCGTGAGAACACATTCATCCTTCTAAAGCATACAGTGCATGCTGCATTTTAACAGCCGGTGATGGTGTTTCATAAGTGTACTTCACTCACTCAAATGACTCAGTCCCAACAGTTTTTAAAATCTCTACACAGTTTGTTTCTCATTTCTACAGGAGGAAGCAGTTGGTTAATTATACTCATCAGGTAATCGAAATCAGTTTCAGCCCTGATTCTTATATGCAAATTAGGCTTGGATACCTACATCTGCTTTATAGGTTTGGTAGGTCTTGGTGAATATTGCTTTGACAATTGGTGAAAGGGTTTTCTCAAGTTCTATATGCAATTGCTGTTAATTAATGCAACAGATTGTAAAAGATGAGGAGGCAGGAGCTGCTTTACATCCTTCGTATTAATATATATATATTTTTTAAATAATTATTTTATAATTGCTTCTTGAACATGATCTGTACCTGGACAAACAATAAACGATCCCTGATTTATTCCGGTAATGCTTGCAGATCAGCTCAGCAATCTCTCCCACCAGCTTACTTGGTTTCTTCTCTCGCACTTCAAACTGAAGATTACTACGATCAAAGCTAGATGTGAATCTGTGACGTTACAAAAAGAGAGAAAGAAAGGTTGATGATTTCAGTAAAACACCCAACTGTACGAATATCAAGAATGCAAAGGTTTGATTGATTAACAAGGCTTGAAAAAGTTAAAAAACAAAATGTAAAAATAAACAAACAACAGGAGAAGATTAAAAAAAGGAAGACTAAACTATATCTATCAATCTTCACAGCAGGTGAAACATCAATTATGAATACAAAATAGAAATAATATTTCAATGGTTGTCAGGAAGTATACACTGATAAATCCAGCAGACACTGGGCAATCCAAGATCCTTTTATGGTAATAGCTAGTTTCACATCATATTCTATTGGGTGAGAGTTTAGTACTTAGTTCTCCATAAAGCAGTACAATAACTTGTTTTGATTCATTCATAACTACCGTTTCTAATTTCAGTTTGATATGGAACAGATGATCCACGAGATATACAGGACAATAGCCAAAAAAAAAGAAGAAAAAATAAAAAAAAAAGAAGAAAAAAAAATGGAAAAAAAAAAGGAACCAAAAAAAAAGAAAAAAAAAGAAATGACAGCATTGAACACTTGGAATGTAAAGGGCGATAGTGTAAACTTGAGAAATATTTACGTCTGCGGGTTCTTCATTCCCAGTTGGTGCAGGATGTCTTTTCTGACTCTTGGTGTAGCCGTGGCTGTGAGGGCTATGAACGGCACCCCTGGGAACTTTTCCCTCAGACGACAGAGACGTTTGTAATCGGGCCTGAAGTCGTGGCCCCACTGGCTGACGCAGTGGGCCTCATCGATGACAAATCTGGCCAACATCCCACGCGTGTAAAGATGTTCCATGATGGAAATGAGCTTGGGACTGGCGCTGATCTGAAAGAAGAGATTAGTTTGCAATAACAGAGTTTTGCTACCTTAACACCGAGGTATTCTCTGACGAGAGAAATATGGGGCGATGGGTGAAATGATGATAATAACGGCCTGTGGCGTAATAAGTTATCAAATTTAATAATATTTCTTGGGCAGAGTGTCAGCTAGACATATTGGCCTTCAATGTCTGTCTATTCTCTTTCTACCTGCAAAACATTCACCTAACTTTGTTACGAGAGCATCATTTAAACAGAGGTCACTCCACTCCACGAAGATGTTCCGATTTGGGTTTGTAGATATTACCTGCTGCTGCATGAATATCTAAACAGTACTTGATTTTTGCAATACGTTTTGGACACATTTTCCAACAGTTAAATGCCTTTTCCAGGTCTGGAAATGAATTCTCAAGTGTTTGAAAACAATTCCAGGATATTTTTTTTGTGATCATGATAACCGGATCTCAAATATGACAGATGTTAAAATTGAAAATGGGCTAAAAAGAGGGAGTTTTTTCCATACTAAGCAGGAAAAGCTGTCGAGAACAGTTACCTTCTCTGGTGTGACATACAACAGCTTGATGACGGGGTCCCGATATGATAGCTGTCTGTATACGCTCTCAGCCATGCCAGGATCAATATCACCGGATAAATGGACTGCTGGTATCTGCAAGGAGACCATGATGTAAGCATGCGTGTGATAAATAGTTTATAATTACCATCAAGGCAATGTGTCATGACAAATGAGGGGTTCTGGGCTCGAGTTCTGGCTGGCAACTTTATGGTCTAACTTTTCATACTGGAGCAATCCAGTTTCTCTCCATTTAGAGAACAAAAACAAATTAAAAAATAGTGTTAACTAGATTATAACATGATGTACATCGTAAGCTACAGAGATAGTCCTTCTGCTTGCCCACATGCGTTTATTGTCGACATAGCGTCGTAAATAACTGCCTTCCAAGTTCCAAACTCGTCCTTATTTTCTATCATAAATATCTTCGGCAGGTATATTGACGTTGTGATAGATGGTTGCACCACTCTGTGACAGGTACTTGTACCACTCTGTGACAAGTACTTTCACCACTCTGTGACAGGTACTCACACCACTCTGTGACAGGTACTTGCACCACTCTGTGACAGGTACTTGCACCACTCTGTGACAGGTACTCACACCACTTTGTGACAGGTAGTTGTATCACTGTGACAGGTACTTGCACCACTTTATGACAGGTACTTGTACCTCTCTGTGACAGGTAGTTGCACCACCCTGTGACAGGTAGTTATATTGGAATCGTCAGTCCACTCATCAAAAGATAAGAGGTGAGTTTATTATTTTCTACAATTATTAGCTTCATTGATTTTGTTTTTAGTATCAATGTGAAGAAGAAGAAGAAGTTACCTCCAAGGAAACCAGTTTTTGAACTTGATCTTGAATGAGAGACTTAAGTGGAGACACGACCACAGTGACTCCTCCAGTGAGAACACCAGGAAGTTGGTAGGTCAAACTTTTGCCACCACCTGATAGAGAAGGGAAAAAATCAAAGAAAGAGATAACATGTCTGAATTTGAAAACTTCTCTACAGATTTCAGGCAGCAAAAAGTAGAATCAGACTTTCAGGGCTGCAAAAGAATCCCACTTTTTAAGGTAAAAACTTGAAAAGAGTACGTAAGAGTCGGACTCATTGTCTAATGAGAATACACAGACAAAATAAATTCAAACAATTTCAGATGTCAGCACGATGAAGAAAAACTTGAAGAATTCCTTTGGATTTGGGATTGTGCCACGGTTATCCTCTGTTAGAAGTCTGTTATAATATATTGCAGTAGCAGGTGAAGAAACCCATAATTCTTCATTGATATATGCAAGATGACAACTAGACAAAAACATCAATATTTTCTTGCAAAGTTTGTGCCAAACGATACTTTGCGGCAGCATTAGATCTTCTACAACATTTTAAAGTCGTCTAGAATATTCACAGTACAATGAACGGTAAACAGGAAAACAACTACTTTTGTTATCATTCCTTGTCTACCTAAATTGTCGAGAAAAGGAAATGGATAAAGTTTCAAGCAAACCTGTTGGCATGAGTACAAAGCAGTCTTCCCCCTGCAGGGTAGCATTGATGGCCTCCAACTGATTTTTCCGGAATTCGTGAAGTCCAAACGTCTTTCTGAAGACTTTCAGAAGTTCCTTCGAATGAGGAAAGTTAAATCCACTGAAGGCACTCGGAGGACTCGTTGGTGTTGATAGATGAGCTGTTAAAAATTATAAAATAAGAATAAAACAAAAACTGAAATTGAGAACAGGTTAAAGAACAGAAAAACAGAGGGGGTTCTTTCCAGATATGTTATGGGCAAATGTACAAATATGCAGACTCAATAAATTACAGATATTTTTCGTACAAAAGAAAGTCAAAAATGCAAATCCATGACTAACCTTGCTTCATAAACTGCGAGGGTGAAGGAGTTTGGATTCTTGCTGATGGACCAGCACTACCAACTGGCTCGGGCATCTTAAAGCTTCCGTAAGAATCGGTCGAGCTAGGTCTGACAGGCATGTTACTCTGGTTATCTTGACGGCTGGTAAATTTATCTGTCACTGACAGCAAGCCCGGGGGTTTAGCAGGAGCTTGCTGCAAAATGTTCGACTCATAGAAACTATCCCCGCCTCTTGGAGAGTACTTGGAGGATGAGGGCTTAAACTGGTCTCCACGGGAGCTTGTCTGGTACTGAGGTGGTGACGGTTGATAAGAAGAAACGTCGATGCCATTGAAGTCTTGGGGGTATTCCAGGGAGTTATTGATACCAGACAGCTTTCCTGGACCCTTCATCATGGCTGGACTAATATCCATTGGAGGAGAGAGCCCTCCCTTCTCTACCTTTGGCCTAAAGTTGAAGGACCTTCCCGTAGGACTCTCGTGGCATAGCTCGGTCATATTTTTCACATCATGCTTGCTGCTGCCAACTCCAGGTAGAGTCATCTCGGACTGCTTGTATTCACGTCTCAACTTTGTTTCCACCTGTTTCTGCTTGGCAAGTACTTTTTTCCTGTGTGGAGAAATGCAAAGCAAAAGTACCTCCTGAATTTCCCCAATTTCCTCTTGCATTTTTTCACAGAAAGGATACAAATTTCTGACTGATTCATTTTCTCTGAAAATGACCATCATTAAGCAAGTTCTGTCCACCAAAGACTGTTATTGGTATCATCATATCCTGTGTGAGAGAGGTTTTATTTTAACTATAAGTTTACTAACTTTGCAGAATTTTTTTCGTTATCAAATCTGCTGGATAACCATCATACTTTGATTGCAATTAATCAACTTGACCTAACAGGAATTCATATTTCCATTTAATTGTTGACAAATATGCTTTTCAGACCATTTTTGGACGTCAAAGGGAAAAGAAAAAACAAGAACGGTTGTTACCTTTATCTCATTGTGATATAAAAGTGAATAGTAACTGCTAAACTGATTTTTCTTCTTTTCATTTTCTATCAAATTCATATAAATAATTTTTACGAAACTTGACATCATTAGAACCAATGAGATACCACCAGACTACGGACGATAAATCTCGTTGGATGTTTTTACTGGTAAGATAGTTTGCTGCCAAACTCACCTGAATGTTAGTAGCTTTCTTATATTTGAACCCTTCTCTAGTATAGAGCTATCTTGCTGCTTGCATGCTATATCAGTCTGCTCACAGATCTCTTCCATCACTTTAAATAAAACCTCTTTCACAGACCTCACTCTCTCTTGGAGCTCCGCCTCTGTAGCCTGACGAGGATGAAGAAAGAAAAGATGAAAACTTTGTCAAAAGATTTGCGACAAAATGTTACCATCTCTCAGGCGTCAAATTATTCTGATGGTTCCAAAAAGTGCCATTTTGTTTTTTTGGTCTTTATAAGATTTTAAGGATCCTGCAAAGAAATGGTTGAGTCTGAAATAAAGAGACGAGATTGGGGTTGGAAGCATCACCATTATGCAAGAGGTAAGTTGAAAGGATGAAAATATTACAGGTAAAGACTTTTGGCTTGGGCTGTTAGAAAAGTTGTTTATCATTTAAGCATGACATAAATCCTAGATTCTGATTTTTGGTTCCATACACGGATCTGTAGGGACAATAAAGAAATCTCCATGGATCTCAAGATGTGAAGTATTTCACTAACGACACCAACCACACCATCATTCGGGCTGAGTTGGCACTTTCAGACTTGCTCTGATGTCTTGAAATACAAATTACGTAAAAGGTGGAATTCAAATAAATAGTCTAAGACACCATCTGTGGGTACTGTGTGTTCTTTTTGGCAGATCTTGACTTTTTTCATTCTCAAACAAACTCCTGTCAAGAAATGAAAAGATAGAACACGATCATAAGCCACTTAAAAAAGGGGGAAAGTAGCTTACGTTAAATAAGGAATGAAAAAGAATATATCAAATGCAACAAGGGATGGAATATCGTACATTATTTACAATGGAGACAAAGGCCTTAGCAGAAAGCTCTTACTGCTATAAACCTACATTTCCATGATTGCCATACCAATAAATTTGAAACAATCTTAACAAGTGACTATTAACCCAGTGTAATCTAAGGTTTAATCACAGCCAACTTAGTATACACACTGAGCACTCGACAACTAAAATCATACCGCACGCACTCCAGTGACCTGATGCTAACTCTAGAGGGACCCAAATAGGGCTACGAGGTATCCCACCTCTAGAGCAACCTATCACTTATTATACACCACAAAGTGGGCTAATTATCTGGTCATAAGACTAGCATTATCGACTCAAAGGGAAATAATAATGCATATCTGCCTGTAGGTTCTTACAACTTTCATAACTAGAGCACCAATGGTGCAGAGCTCATACCTTTTCGAGCTCAAAAATGTAGGGCCCACAAAACTTTATGGCCCACCAAATTTCAGGCCATTTTTCAGATTCCACCAATTTTGGGCCCATGAGGCCAAACATTTTAGGTTCAAAGACAAATTTATACCCCTAGCTCAAAACGGCGATAACCCCCCCCCCCCCTCCGTTAGCAGAATCCTGGCCACACCACTGGCTATAATTCCTATTTTCCCCCTTTAAATCCTATTTTACCCATTCTCTCAAACAATACCACTGACCTACCCTATTAAACTTTCTCCCCTCTACCTGAGCAGACATAACTTCACAAGCAAGCCTTCCCAAAATTTTGGCTGGCTGCCTACATACCTCAGGCTCAAAGACTTCTAAGAATTGGCAAGTGCTGATTGGCTATAGGGCTCTCATGCTTACAGTTCAACAGTTAATAACAACTCCCAATCCTGCTTTAATTCCACTAACAGCCTCTGCAGAGCTTAACCACAAATGTAAACAAACACTGCAGAGACTGGGAGACAAATTAAAGGAGCTTTGGCAAAAAGGTGAAGGCTCAGATTTTTTTAAACAATGGGGATTAATTGTAATTAATTAACTTTTGACCAAAAATTATTAGGCACCACCTTATTCATACACAATCCAACAATCATCAGTTCAACTTTGAATGTGATCAATCAAAACCCTGAAGAGATTGAGATATTTGAAAATATTACAAAGAATGACCCCCGATGACCCCCTAAATGACATTTGACCTCAATTTTCCGAACACCCCTCGTAACCCTTATCCCGAGGAACGTTGTGACCAAGTTTCATTATAACTGGCCATACACTGTACGAACGGAAGCAATTTGAAAATATAGGGCCGCGGCCCGGGCCACAAAAGACCCCTAGTTGATCTTTGATCTCAAATTCATGAACACCCTGAAGGTAACACTTTCATAGTACTATCGTGACAAACCCTCAACATTGTACCATGGAATCTGTAGGAGAAGAAGCATTTGCGTATTTCCACAAAATGGCCCATTACGGCCCACAAGTGACCTTTGACCCCAAATTTCAGACCATCTCTGATGGCCCTATACACAATGGTCCTTGTGTCCAAGTTTCATGAAATTCCATTAAACACTGTGCGAGTGGGAGCGGTTTTACCAATTGTTGACGGATAGAGTGATAGAGTGATAGACGCCGCACTGTAACAATAGCTCACACCAGCATGCTGGTATGAGCTAAAAAGGAGCCCTTAAGCCTTTAAGCTCTACGAGAGGTCCCATGATGAGTTTGGCTCTCACTCCCTTAATTATATAGGTTACAAAGTTGCTTTGTCTTGTAATCCATTTTAACTACAACACCAATAATTATAATGATAACTTGATCCAAAGCTGTATCAAATAGCCCATCTACCTGCAACGGCCAAGATACAACTTACATAGCCGAAGCGTAACAAAATGGCCTAATTGGCAAACACCACGTTAGCTGAATTACTCTCCTTTCCGATATTTTAACAGCAAGATACCATTTGACCAATGCCTCTTCGCAACACCCCTCAAATAAACATGAAAATGACAGTAAATGACTGTGGGTACATAAAAAAAATGCGCCTAACTATGCAAGGCTGTATTATCCCACATGTGAATACTGCTGTACAATGACTCCCTATGCAAAAACATGGCAATGAATAATGAACTTTACCCCTCTTCAGACTCCTTGAATTAGATAATCAAGTCTTTCTGAATATACATCACAGTTAAGAGATGATTATCTTCATGAAACTCTAACTACCCTGAGAAGAGCAGGATTGGTTGACAGTTAAAGATAATGGTTTAGGATTTGTCTATTCTGATACACCTACAGTAGCAAGAACGATGCATAAGTCACTGTGTTATCATAACAGTAACACTAGGGGTTGTACTGTTGACCCAGAGGTTAAAGTTCCTCAAAAAAAAACTCACACCTATATAGAGGACAGTATTCACAATCACACCTTAATGTGGCTGTCCCATACACAATTCAATAAAAGGCTTTACAGAATCCATTTCTTCATGGTACCTCTGCAGATCTTTTTTTTGCCATTTCACAGTCAAGCCAAACTTTTCTCAAACACCTGCTAAACATATTTCTATCATGAAGGTTGGGCCTGTGTAAACTGGTCACCTGTGAAGAAAAATTGCTGGAAAATTGATAACACACCAGCCACAACCTAGAAGAGCATGACCCATTTGGTAGAGCACAGGCCTTGTTACCCTGGGGTCACTTCTTCAGCCATGTCCAGCCAAACCAAAACGGCTGTTCTCCTAAAATTTTTCTTTCTCTTTTTGAAGTTTTACAGTCAGTTTTGGATAAGTTCTTTAATTGTTACCTGTGATGCGATTGGTGTCAGGGCAGGATGTTTGTTGAGTTTGTCCAATAATGCATCTGCGGTCATCTTGCCATCTCCAGCACCGCTCACAACACCCTCTCTTGCGACGACGCTTTTCTTCCTCCGTGGTGGTTGCGATTGGAGGATGGGAGATGAAGGAGGGCTCGGATCTGTGTCTATTTGTACGTTTGTAGATGGAGGAGGGGGAGGTGACAAGGATGGTTCCAAAATATTGTCTATATCTACATCAGAACCAGCATCCTTGAATTGTGTCTGAATTAGTAAAGGAATGACCAAAAAAATAACAAAACTAAAATAAGACAGTTTCAAATCATCATCAGTTCCCTCTCCCTCCCACTTATTATGCTAGAAAACTCAATAATGGTCACTCATATTCAAACTGTCAAAAGTATTCCACTGTCACCCTCAGAAACACTCTTCATCTCACATTTAATTATCCAGCTGAAGATATCTGAATGTCTGGGAATTTTCAGTAAAATTAATAAACCTACATTATTTCTAGTTATTTTAGAACGTCATAATTTAAGACCAATACTGATATTTTTTTTTAGAAATGGACCAATGAGCTGAGATGAAGATGGAATTCACTGCAATTATGTTCTTCTGGGGAGGGACATTCATCCAATATCAGAGATTAAATATATTACAAATGATTTTTTACAAATATACAAAGCCTTACCTGCCAATGACAAGTTTCAGGGATAACATCAACCTCCTTTCTATCAGCCTCTGAACCTTGAGAACTACAGATACCATCTAAGAAAAAAGAAAAAGAAAAAAGAAGAGAACAGTAAAATAGAGACAGATAAAACTGATCATTTTGTTCGAATAGATTGTATGAATGTTACTGTGATCTTCACAGCACATCAAGCCCATACATCGAAAACTTTAGCGAAAGTGCTACACATTAAGGGACACACACTCATGGAAACGATGGTTAACAATCCAATTCTAATCAACATCCCTTGCTCTTTCAAACATTGGTAAGTTCCTTAGAGTTTTCTGTAATTATTTGTTTACACTATAGCAACGTGCCTGAGTTCGATCAACTGTTACAACCAAAACCAAAAACCAAACAAACATGGAATCAGACTATGCATTCCATATTCTCCGACTGTCCACGCCCTTTAAGGTGAGGACACTTGAAGACCTAAGCTATAGCCTATACACACAAACCAGTGAAGAGTGTCGGAGGGATGCAGTTGTCAAACTCATCTCCATCTTCGCTCTCCTCGTCACTGACATCCATCATCTGCATCTTCCTCCCTCTTAGTCTTCCTGTCCTGCTTGGCTTAATAACTGCAAGGTTGATCAACAACAAGAAATAATTAAATGTAATTTGTCCTATTTGGGGTAACTATTACTAGCAAGAAACACAAAATACAACAACCAGCTGGTTGAGTCTCATGACAACTTCAGTATTGAAACTTTCTGCAATGAGTCTATAAAGTGAATATTTGGACAATAAGTCACAATTAAACAATAATCTCAGCACTTAATGACAATAACAACTTTAGAGGTAGGTTACTCTTGTTATGTAAAGTAGGCTAGGCTAAATACAACTACCATGAAAGTGTGCTAGAACCAAGCTCAGTGTGGTTATTAAAACAAACCAGACTTTCTCAAGAGGGTTCAAAAGTATCTAATGTTATATTAAGTTATTGTTGACGTGTACTTGATGGTGAGAGAAATTCTATTATCAGCAGAACCTGTTCCTTATTGTAAAGTTTTGGTTTGCAGTTTTTCAGAGTTTTATTAATGAAAGTAATAGAATATCAGGTGTTGAAAAAGGATAATACAAAATGGACTGAACTCATATGAAGTTCTTTGTACCTTACAACCTTCCCACCCAAAGTTAGCCCTAAGTAATCAACCACAATCACTACTCCATAGAACACAGTACAACCCAATACTTAAATGCATATTAAGTAAATTCACTATAAAAGTGAATAATATGTTAAAGATTTGTTACTGAAGCACTCTATCTTCCAGACAACAGGAAATTACCTATAAATATGGGATGAAAACATTATGTAATGACACATTTGCATCAAAATAACCATACATTCTTGGGGCTTTCGAGTTGATGCAAGGAGGGACACATTACATTATGAACATAACATGTGTCTTATGTAACAACAAAGAAGTAGATTAGTTCTTTTATTATTATTATTATTATTTTACCAAATTTATATAGCGCTCTTTTCATGCTTAAGCATGTTCAAGAGCGCTTTACAATGACAACAAAGTGACAAAACCCTTAAAATATGAATATGAGTCATAAAATTGACACAGCTAAATTATTTATATAAAAAAATATATAAATATATAGACAAAGGAATAATTTTAAAAATAATATTATTTTCTTCTGAGGACTTACCGTCCTCATCCAGATAATCAGAAGCTCCCCTGGTATTCTCGTCATCTGGGTCAGGTTGACTTAAGGTCAAGTCCACATAGTCATCAGTGGCAGGGATGACACGGGACATTTTAGCTTGTAAGCTCAGCTTTGGTTTCAGTAGAGAAGGTACCTTCTTAACTGTTGAAAAGTAATAGAAAGCTCTTGTTTAACCCACCGCAAAAGTCAATGAACACAAAATATATTATTAAACCATTTTAATGTCGCAACTTCTGTCAGTGGTAGCCGATGTGAAACTGACTGGATTGACCTGAGCATTCCGCAGTCAGTTGCAAAGACTATCACAATATCTGGCTCTTAAATCTAGGCATGTTTGCTTGAAAGTAGTTTTTATTTTAAAGCAGCATTTTGCGTCCTTTTCTATGATTTTTCTCAACCTCACTGACTCCACTATGCCATAACGACATACATAACTAGCTTATCTATTTAAATCTTACTCAAATGGTGGCATAAAAGTCGAAAAATTTGCAACTTTGAACTTTGTTTTTCTCAAAGATATTTTCCGTTGGGATCCCAATAAACCTCGCCCATAATATGAATATTTAAACACTACGAACGTCATTGACCAATACGTAATACAACACCATGCCTTATTTGTGTACAATCTATATGGCAGTTGTACAAGGAAGTTCCATAACAACTCCCTGGTTGTACCAACACAAAGTCTTGAATCTATTTTTAGCAACAGCTCATACTAAACCTGCATCTCTGATTGGTTGAATTCAAACTAGTGGGTTTGGGGGAACTATATGCGTTTAGTTTTAAATGTGGAATTTGTCGTGGACGCTCTTCTCGATATCTGCAAATATCCTTAATTACTCGCCAATTAACAATGTTGGCAGGGAAAAACTTGGTTAATATCTTAGTTTGCTGTTTTGTGATTGATATATGTAAAAAACTTGATGGACATGTCAAAAAAGTAGAAAATGGCGACCAAACGCAAAATACTGCTTTAAAGTACAACTATCTTTCAGCAACAATACATGAACTAGTGGTGCAATTATTTGGTTGATAAACTTTAATGAATACATCATGATGTCACCGTGTCAGTGCTTCCACAATCCATGTATCAAAGTAAAGTCTTACTGTAAGTTTAGTTTACTTGTTGAAAGATGTTGGTTGTGACTTTAATTAGCCTTCCTGATTGTTAAAAGCCCCTACAAATTAAGACTTTTAACTGTAGTCGTCATATTTTTAAATGTCGTAAGTATAATCAATGAACTTGAAATTCAAAGAGGTCACTACAACATTCACTGTAATTACCAAGTTTTATATTATTATTATGAATAATTTATTGAAAAGTGGATCCTGATCTCAACAGACTCTCTCAAAACATTTGCGCATTTAAAAGTAGGTAGGTATGAAAGAACAGTAACTTCTACAAGCAGAAGGGTAAAAATATATCATATTTTATCCAATGTTTACCATACCATATTTAGAACAATTGTCAAATGATCTCATTTCCCAAACATGAAACCAGGATCTCACAAACCTGATGGTTGGTCTGAAAAGTCAAAGTCATCATCATCCTCATCTAACATGCTGGTAGAAAACATTGTTTCTGTTACAGTTGGTGACATCTTCTTAGAAACCTCCATAGGTGGAGAGAAGGCTGGCCTGCTGTAGAAGGAGAAAACAGGACATGTGAAGGTATATATATCATCTTGTAGAAACGGAATGTGGACAATAGTTGTTGCTGTGCTCCAGTAAATATCACACTCATTATCACATGAAATATATGAAACTATATATTTGAAATTAAAAGAACATGAAAATTTAAGATATATCTTACTCTGACCTTCCGTTGTTTCTACTAGTGTTTAGGCCCCCCACCCCAAAAAAAATTAGAAATGTCATCAATTGTGGATAGCGGTGTACAGGGCGACCTAACCTACATCAGGAGTGCAAATAAAGTTTAAAACCACTATTAAAAAGGAAAACCAGACAGGCCAGGAGGCTAAGCTGGACTGAGAAAAGGCTGAATAGGCCCTCAACACTATAGGATTAGGGTTTTTTTGGTCAATTATATGGGGTACTTTGCCATCACTCATTATTTAGTGATGTTGGTTATTCAAGCTCTGAAGGTTATTTCTTTCTACAGTTAAAAAAAACAGATTATCACTAATTCAAGGTTATTAAAAAAACACCGGTATAACTTTTCAGGTATTGTACATCAAAGTGGGCAAATTGCCAAATTGCTACACAAATACAATGATGCATCTCAAATGTTATAACCTGAAGTATACTAATTTCAATGCTTTATTAGAAAAAAATCATAGAACCTGAGTTTGCTATGCAGAATGTGTGAAAACTAAATTTAGTCCCTGGAAAAGAGCCAGGGGGCAAATCTTTAAGGATTTTTTCTTGTTGTCCCTCAGACAACAAGGTCTTAGTTTTGGTTTTACAAATGTAGCAAATTAACAAAAAAAGCAATCAATATGTATACTGTTGGATAGAAGACCAGGTTTGTAGAATAGAACATCAGCTTTGGGTCAGTAAAACTCCACTTAGTGTGGATCATAGGCCTACCACTATTTTTGGTTTATTTCAGTATCTCCATCGTGATGGAGGGTGATACCAAAATAGCAATTGACCTATTTGGGGGTATTTAATTAAAAGGCAATGTACACAACTAGTCTTCCTCTGGACGACCTCCAAAGGTGATTTTGGTTGTTCGAACGGAGATTTGGTAATCTTGGACGATTGTTAAAATTTGCACTGTACCTAAGGCTGCAAATATTCAGTATTTAATTAAAACTGAAATTATGTTTTTGCTAACCTGAAACTGGTTGTGAATGGAGAAACATTAGCAACAGGTTTGTTGCCCATCAGTGGAGATGAAAAAGTGGATTTAGTAGGTTCAGGGTTCGTGGCTGTTGCTGGTGTTTGCTGATCTCTTTGACTTGGCTGAAGCCAACTTCTCAGGGACACTTGACCCTTCTTTACATTCTGTGATGGGAGTTGCTTCCATGAGGGCAACACCGGTAAGTTGGATATCTCTCCAAGTGGTCTTGACTCTCCAAGCGGTCTTGACTCACTGACCTTGCGAGAATTCCTTGACAACTTGAACTTGAAATTTCTATGAAAGGAAAATAAGAACGATTGAATTTGTAGAGACTAACTGTTATATCATTCTATAGCATGTCTGCAATCTGTACTTTCAAGTTCTCTCTTTTACTTTGGGACATCTTAAATGGTCCTCATCTTACTAGTGCCGATTCACCCTTCTCAAGACGATGAATTTACCATTCGCAATAACCAGGATTATCAACAAACACTTGGTCAAATTCTACTAGTAATTGACTAAGTTCACTCTCATACCCACTTATTTTACCTTGTGCATAATTTCAGATTTACCAGGCTGCTGATCCTCTACAAAACTCACTGGAATTCTCCTTCCTTGGACGACTTGACTTCCTCTCTTTTCAACCGATACCAATGGAAACTTTATACTGGGTTGATGTTTCTCTTACCAGTATGAATGACCACTTAAACTAAGCACCAAAGCAACTTTGGTGATGAGGTCAGGACCAAATAAGACTGGACATGGAATATCAGCCACATAGAGTTCAACCTGTGCATGTTCTCCGGCCACTTCCAATTGACCTACAGGTAAGCTTTCCTGCTATCAAAACTGAAGCTCCATCAAGAAACAAAAGACTTATCAGCTCATCCAGGGGTTCGACTTTTCATTCCTCAATAAAGGAACTTGAAACTAGGCAGACACCAGCTCCACTATCAGCATATGCTAAAGATGTCTCATTATCAATTGAAATCTCAAAGTATGCTCCATCTAAGTTACAAAGTTTGTGTTTAAAATCTGAGCAAACTTTTATTGACTTCACTGTTATCAAACTCTCCTGGTGAATGCAATCTGAAAGTCTCACAAAATTGATGGTCTGGGGATTGCTATAGCCTATAGTAGGGACAATCATACTGCTGAAAAGTGTAACATCTCACCCTTGTCATGTCAGGCTTTGAAGCTGGGCTCCTCTGCCATGTGGCATTACTCTCTCGATGATTTTAATGTAGGCCGTGGCTATTCTTACGACTACAATTATCTATACACTATTCTTACGACATCGGCGAATTCAGGCGCAGTAAAGTAAATAAAGCAACTGCGCGTGTAGTAGGGGTAACCCTAACCTTAACCCTAAACCCTTATCCTAACTCAAACCCTAACCGGAAATTATTGTTACTCATGGTCGTAAAAATAGTACTCCTGGTTGTAAAAATAGCAACTGCGCATGCGTAATCGGAAATTATTCTTACAACTCGTCGTAAGAATAGCCACTTTGTTTAATGTAATCCAAGATTCCTTAGTGTTATTCCAAGAAGTGATCCCAACAAATTGACACACTAGCCTAATGACATATATCCATAATGTATTTTCATAACCTTAACAAGCTTAGGCCTAACTTTGGCCTACGTAACATTGACCACACATGTTATTCTTGTAAATGTTATTATTGTTAGGCCAAACTTATGCTAGCCTAGTAACAATCCGACCTCAATTACACCAAGGAAATGCCTACCTTTTTGCCGTCGCCATTTTCCGTTATCTTCCTTCTCACATTTGCATTTAACATCGCACTGATATCAATGTTGAATTGAAAAATATTTACCACTGGGTAAGGGTTATTAATGTTAAACAGAACAATTTATCTCGACGAGATCTTGCAATGTTGATTTTGCATTTACCGCTGAGCACAATCGTAGAGGTCATGCCCTAATATTGAACCTTCACAGTTAGCTGCCAGACGGCCAAAGAAGTGAGTTAGGCTACGTAAATTCACACGATAGGATATACTTTCAATGTCTAAATCGTGATAAAAAGGAAAATAAACAAAAAAAATTTGCCAACATAAAAAAATAATTCATGCTGACAAAGACTTGAATATTTTTTAAATTTTTGTACTTTGGGTTTTCACATTAAATTGAGTATATTATTTATTTATACGAAATTTTCCTAATGTGTGGTCTTTTTCACTGTTCTGTTTGAAGTAAGTAATCAAGTATAATAAGGCAGGGAAAATATCCCCCTGAATCTTGTCTCCTAGAGAACATCCACTCACGAAATGAAAAAAACTATGACAAAAAGTGCTCAGTCTTTCAATATCCGAATTATTTGTGTATATTTGGTGTGAAAATGTTGTAAGATTTCAATGTTTCACACCTTCATATAATTTCATTTTCACTAACTACTGATGGAACTAGTTTCGCGAATAGGAATGCCCTATCGCCGCAATGTATCATTGTGTAACTAAGCCATAGCCTAGGCCTATCCCTAATGTTAGACATGGAGAGGACCAGTTACTTGAATATCCTCTGCCTATCTCATCTGAGTTTAAACATGCATGTTATGTAGAATTGCATAACCTACTGCTAGCCTAGTGTTAGTTTGGCATTGACACTTTTTAAGTTCAATAGGCATAACATAGGCTAGGGTCAGTAGTCTACAGTAAGTAGGCCTATATATTTTTTCGTTTGCATCATTACTCATTTACTTATAAGTTTTATTTTATCTAGGCTAGAAATCCTAGCCTATCCCTTATGGATTTGTAGCCTAGGAAGGTAGGTTGATGTGTAATTTAGGCCTACCTAACTTCCTAAGTTTGTGGTACTATGACAGAGCCTAAGTGCAGAATGGGTAATGGCATATCACTGATGTTGCACTGTATTAAGCCTAAGTTAGTTCTAGCCTTTAACAAAGTGTAGGACCAGGCCTAGCCTAGTATTAGTAAAATAAGTGATTTCATGGTGTGGTTTGATCAGATTCGCCAGAAATGGAATGAATTAGGCTATTGGCTATTTGTAATGTGTGAAGTTCCAGAATCAAACTGTATGAAGCAAGGGAAAGTTTCCCTAGCTGCGTTCATGCATTGAATTTTACTGTAAAATTGGGTAAAAGGGTGAAATAATCCATAAGAGTGCCTCATAATGTGGCAATTGAACTTATCGAAAAGATTTGGAGTAATGATGTTTTACTTATTTTGACAGAATGGCTATCAAACATGAGATGTGTGTGGGCCTTGAGAAAGGCCACAGAGTCACAAAGATTGAAACCAAGAAAGGCCGACAAGGGGTGAGTTGTTAGTTTGTCAGATAAGCTATGTCATTTCAACTCTTTGTAGTGGTTTCATGCAAGGCAACTCTTAAAAAATCGGGGTGATTCATGTTAACCTAACTTTCTAGTGTCTCACTGTGTTTGGGTTGAAGCCCTGATTGCCTAAAATATTGGTGAGGTTTTTGTCCAAATTTTGATGGTTTCCCAATCTGAAGTGGTTGTTAATGCTTCAGAATTAGCTTGTCTAGAGCTAAAGGTAGTAATAGGATTGCTTATTGAATTGAGCTTTCAGCATTTCGCTGTTATTTGGCTTGTCCCAAAATCATGCATGTGACCGCTCAGCATAATAAAAAATGGGACAAAGGAAAGACCAAAACAAAAAAGAAGGGAAAACAAACAAACAGTTGTAAGCTAAGAATAGAAAGAAGACCCTACCTTCCAGGTAAGCTTGCATGGGAAACCGGTTTTATTACCGAAACCGTTTTTTTGTTGACTGAATATCGGTACTATAGTTTATTTTAAGAAAACCGAAAAATCGAAATTTGAATTGCAAATACTGATAAAAAACAACCATAGAGCTTCCATCCATCATTTGTTGACTTTGGTTTCTCCTATTACTGTTCTTTTTGCAATATGAAAGTAAATCTCGGGAGGGGGTATTACAATAACATCTACGTTTAGGAAGATTCTCCATCTGAGGCAAAAAGTATTTGTGTTAGCAAATGAATTCTATTTTATCATCATTAGCAGGTTAAACGGGGAACCGTTTTTCGAGCCTAATTCAGGGTTTTTTATTGCTAGAAAAAAAAACGGTTTTTAATCTCACAAAACCGTGCAAGCTTACTTCCAGGGCCAGTATAATAAACATCAGTTTCAAACTTTTGCTCACCTTGTCTGGCTTTCAAGTACTGAACAGGTCACTTGTTTTATCTATTGACTGGTTTGGTATCTGGAGGAATTAATGTATATTTGTCTGAAAGTTTAAAAACTTAAAATCATGTTCCGTACAATCTAATGCCCTTAATCATCTTGCTAGGCTTTGAGGATTTCTTAGTTTAGAACTTCATATCAGTCAAGGGAAATAATGAAATACAGTTATGAGTTTTGGTGTTGCAGATAATAAAGTAAATTTCACTGTTTGGTTATTCTGCCCACAGATAAATAAACGTAACAAGTTTGTGCGTGATCTTGTCAGAGAGGTGGTAGGATTTTCACCATATGAGAGGAGGTGCATGGAATTGTTAAAAATCAGCAAAGATAAGAAAGCCCTTAGGTTTTGCAAGAAGAGGGTAAGTGTTGTTTCATTTAGAGAGCTATTAGTGCATTTTGTTTTTGCATTTTTAGGCTTGTGTGGTTACAGCGGGGCCAGGAAAATTTGCGATATGGAAAGAGATCAGGGGGGACGGAGAAATACTTTCTCCTGGGGGAGGGGAGGCGGACCTAGCTCTTGTGGCTCCTGGATTTAACTTGTTTTTTATGAATGGTTTATTGCAGAGCATTACAATGCTAGCGTTGCATTTTATTTCTAGATGTTGCATAAATAAGAATTGCCTTCTATACTTTTTTGAAAAGAGATATCTTGGAAGGATATATTTGATAAACATGCTTTATGTGCTGTGGCAAGGCTTGTGCTGTAGTAGGTTCTACTGAGAGAAGTAAAGCAAGTTGCACCAGTGTGGCTAACCAAAAGAAACTCTTTAACGGTCTCTCGCTACCAAGTAGTGTCACCAGGACCAATTAAACTCAGACTGTCATTGCTTCTTATCTTATTTTACTTTGATACAGGCTTTAGAAAGATCATCTTTTCTCTAAAGCAAACCTCAAGATCTTGCCGATGTGCAATTATGTGAAAACAGTGACAAAATGAAAGCTGTAACCTAGAAAGTCCATTGTCCTCGGCCTCGAAATTCAGGCTATTTACTTGCTAAATCATACTCTTTTGCTAAATACTGCTTTTTGCCAGTAGAAATCAATGTAACAGGCATTTTTCTGCCAGAAGACTTTTAACAATATGAATGTCTTATCATCAAATGTCTTTTTTCTCTCCCTCATGTAGCTGGGTACCAGTAGACTTTTAAGAACATGAATGTCTTATCAACAAATGTCTTTTTTTTCTCTCTCTCATGTAGCTGGGTACCTTGACCAGAGGCAAGAAGAAGAGGGAGGAGATGGTCGGTGTTCTGACCGCTCAAAGAAAGGCAGCCCAAGCCCAGGCTCAAGCTGCAGCCGCTGCTGCTAAGTAAACATGATTGTCATTAACATACCTGTAATCATAGCTTCACAGAATTAAAACAAGTAAAAGAAAAAAGGAAATCAAATCTCTTTTGTCTTCTCTTCCTGTATTATTCTATTGTTTAAATAGAAACTTCCTTATGAAAAAAGATGAAAAAGGACTATGAATTTATTTTTTATTACATAGTATAAACAGGTAAAGTTGGACAGAAGTACAATTGAATACTCAGGTCGGACTAGAACGGGCAGAGGGAGAGTACTAAAGTCCTGGGATCCAGTGTCAATGGGGGGGGGGGGGGGGGTGCTTAGGAATATTTGGGAAGAAGAAAAGTGTATTCTCAATTCCATATATAATTAAAGAAAAAAAATGAAGACTACTACAGGGAGAGGGGTTTGACCCCAGGTCCTTACCTGGCTCCCAATCCCCCCATATATACTGAAAGGAGAAGGATCAGTGCCAAGAAATAGACTGAACTGAGAAATACCTGCCAGCAAGATTGGTCAGAGCAACATGAATATCAAGAACTCTGCAAAGTGTTTACTTAATAGAGGGAGCCGAAACACTGGTCTAGTGTTCACAAGGTAACGATGGTAAGTTGTTATTGCTCGGATTCATACATACAGAAAGCCTTTGAACTTATTGGAGGTATGACCTCTGATAATCTCTTCTAGTATATAACAGTCTGAGCCAGTTTATGATGGCAAATTTGTCACTGGATACATTATCAGACTACTGTAACTGAAACCTATGCAACAAAAGTGTGAAAAGAAACTCCACTGGATGATCTTTGTGTTGCAAGCAGTACCTATTTCTGTTTTTGAAATGTTCAAAATAGTAAAAATATCTAGTTCCTTTAAAACAAAGAAAAAAAATATAGGTTATACAGTTATGTGTAGTAGTTATATCAAAGGGATGCATATGGAAATATATATTCCAAAAGTGTGAAGGAAAATAACTTAAGGTATGCCATAAGGTTAAAGTGTTGTGACCATTCATATAGCTTATCTAGCAGTTTTTGTTGTCAATCATGTCCATGCAATGTTATCAGTATTTCCCAGATATGTTAGCAGACTTTCCAACATTGAGGAAAATTTATGAGTGTGATCAGCGGCAGTGGGGGAGGGGTCTAAGGGGAGGGGGTGTCCCCCTCCCGTTTGGAAGATTTTCGTATTTTTGACTGCCTAGATGCAAAATGGTGCATTCTTTTTCAGTTTCTCTGAGTAATTTTATATTGAGAATTTCATCATCATATATATATTATTGAACTCAACAAGCATGACAATTCTCAACAAAGACTTTTCTTGAATCGATGAAAGTAATCACTTGCTAACATAATTGAACATTTATATCGGAAATTGAAGCGCACTTCTCAATCTCTAGTACCAACACCTCTCCCACCCGGCGTTTTCCACCACCACTATGGCAAACCATGGAGCTATAAACAGCTCCATGGGCAAACGCACTACTCTTGTAAGTGTAAGTACTCAAGACACACACGGTTTTTTGGAGATTGTTTGTGGATTGCGTGTGATAAAGTGCACATAGCGTGTGAAGGGCTGGAAATGCGTGTGTCACACGCCAAATGCGTGTGAGTTGGAATGTCTGTGTTAGGAAGTCCAATGATGGTCGCTCATGTTTAAAATTCATGTTTTCTGGTATCAATGACATTGAGTAGTGTAAAGTTTTCATTCCTGAATGTTAGAGAAAAAATTGGGAGGTTCATAACATCCCGAGAAGTACTTTGCATGCTAAATTTAAGCACTCTTCCGATGACCTTGAGCTAAATATGCTATCTGGTGGCCTAATTTGACCATCTCTCCTCAACTCTACCACAAAATAATGAAGTGGCTGCAAGGAATTGCCATAGACTCATAAAACAACAGCCCTTGAGCTCACATTGAGGTGTTATGAACATATGTTTGCATGAGAGAACTGGTCCGAAATGTGGATGAAAGGATGCAGGAATCCATATTTATGAACTATTCTTAAAACGGCAGTTCCACAAGGTGACCTTGATCACTGGATGGCCTAAATATTCAACAATTCATTTATTAACATTAAAGGGTATACTCGGGTTAGCATAAAGCTAATCTCTCCTGAGGACCTGCAATATAATATCTACAATAAGGGTTTCATTCAACCATTTCAAACATGGACATATTTGATATTTTCTTAAGACCAGAAGTTGCATTATTTGACAATACTGGTTAATTCTATTTGGATTGACAGAAGTAAAAGTTGGTTTGTACCCTGAGTTTTATCTAACAAGAACCTCAAGGTAAGAGGAACTGATATTTGGACCATACGAGACAAATTTTCAGGGAATGAAACCAGGATCTCTTGTTGTTTGTTGGAGGGTAAAACCATTGTAGATTTAAACCAGAAGAGAAGAAACTTGAGGCGATAAACTTTATTTCCAGTATTTACTTGTTGACATTGTCTCAAAGTGCAAGTTTATACAGAATGATCATCTGCTCCTATAGTTGAGCAGATTCCACACGGAAAGAAAGATAATAGTACTCTTTATGTATCCAATATGCAAAAGAATTAAGGATAAAAACTATTAATATTACAATAAATGGATAAAATATATAAATACATCTAAAATAACTCTTGAATCGAAGAAAGAAAGAAAAAACAAAACCCCATAGGCACCTTTGCACTGACATGCAAAAATCTTTACAGATGAGACAATTAGGAATAGATATATATGTGTGTACTAACATTAGACTTGCAACATTACAATCTCAAGTTTTAAAAAATCAACTTGACTTTGTTCCAGCAAAACCAGTTATTGATCATTACCACGAGAAGGACACTAGACTAGAACTTCCTCCAAGTTAGTTTGCCAAAAGGGTGACAACATTTTTCTGAATGTTGGCCATGTACTACATTCTATGATAATGCAGCAAATAAGGAAAGGTAAATATTGTCTTGCAAAACTGAGTATAACACCCAACAAAAGAGGGATTAATAATGGAGATTAGTTTATTATGATGATGATGACGATGATGGTTGTTGTTCTGACTTTTGAATGGGGAAAATAATCAACAGGTCATAACTATTTAGGAGGCAACCAGGATCAATTAATGGGACAAAAAGTGACACTGTGTCTGAATTTATGACAACTTCCAGTGCAGGAATTCAAAACAGCAACCTTCAAAATAACCTTAACCAGAGGATTCAAAAATAACATTTCATATAAGCAGTGTTTGATAAAACAATGTAAAAACTGTCATGTTATTGTAAGCCATGTTAATTAGAAATTCTGATTACAAAAATCACGACTATTTTGCAAACAGAATTTCTGTACCTAGAAATATCCTGTAGTACAAAGTAACACAGAGGCAGATATATGGTTGAAGCCCAGGGGCCCCATATCTTACCTTCTTTGGGCATTAAATCTTAGCCGCAAAATGACAGTTTGCTCAAAAACAAGGTACAAAGTGAAGTGAACATGCTTCTTATTTGTGCATTCCTTAATTTTAACTGATGTTTTCTTAATTTCTGGTAGTACTAATTTCAGCATCTACCTGCATCTACCTGTCTCCCGGCCAAAAATGCTCCAAAGGTTCCTATAAGAGTGATTGGGGGGGGGGGGGAAAGCAAAGACTTAGTATTAAAGGAAGATCATAAATTATTGGCAAATTGAAATTGAAACTTTTTCAAGATATCAGTATGAACAACCATAGAGTACAGTAACTCCTCATTGAGATAAGCACAATTTTTTATGACTGATGAATGCACGAAGACACCTTTCTGTTGCCAACTCTGTGTGGATGATAATGCGATACCTAAGAAACATGATTTCCTTCTCTCTTTTCTTCCAAAACCCAACAATCTTCTTTTGCACTTTATAAGACCCCAAAATAGAGCATAGTACATTCAAGCAAAGTTTTTATGTGCAAAATTTGAATCTCATCTGTACTTTAAGGTGCAACTTGAAATACTTTAATCCTAATTTAGATAAGTTTATACAAGGAACTTGATCGTCTGCAAAAAACATCCAATTTTGAAGTTGATAATGCGCAAACCTGGTAACTTGTCAGAATTGTGGAATATTCTTGATTTAGTAGACAAGTGCATTTATTTTTCTTTCATATATAATATATAACATAACGTATCAAAGTATATTATAATATTAGTTGCATAAGTTAATATCATAAGTAGTCTCCATTGTAAGTCAAGTTGAATCACTATCAGTAATTTTACCGAGTGGAGTTGACGCCAATCACTGTCTGATCTCTATGGGAAAAACTTAACAAACCTGTTCCAATCAGTTCTGAGTTGCACAGACTCAGGTTCTATGAACTCATTACAACACTGCTAGTTGCCGAGCATCGTAAATCTGAAGATTGCCTTGAACACGATATCTTCCTTTCCCGTTTATCTTTATTCACTTTCTCCACTTGAAATATTGATGGACAAAATGTTTGAAAATCCAAGAACCAAGAATAGGATGGACCAAAACTTATTACACACTAACCCATAATTTGAGTTTGTTACCGTGCTTTACTTTACCAGCAAGTTCATTGCAGGTGTCATGTTAGCTTACAAATGGTGAGCAAGTAACAATTGCATTGGAAGACACCAATTCAAACTTACAATGGAATCTAAAAGTTTTCAACAATGGAAAAATTGGCTATGTATTCATTTCATTACGATATGGAGCTTGATAAAAAAGAAAAAGAAAAAAAAAATTACTGCGGATTTCAGGAATAGTTTGATGTCCAAGGTAAAAGAATAAAAAATCCACACATGATCGTGCCAGGAAGAAGTTCTGCCTACAATTGTATTTTTCTTTGGGTGGGGAAGGGGGAAGGAGGAGGAGGGGTAAGTCTCTCAGAATGACAAGTACCAGAAATAACAACTATGCACCCTTTCAGTTTTTAGCACATACATGTAAAATGTTTTTAGTGGTTACTTAGATTACTCGACTACCTTCAATTCACAGAGAAATAAGACAAACAGATGAAATACATGACGTCACTTCCCGGGGAAAAATCAGGCTACAAGTACTTTCCTATTGGCAAGGAAACGTAAACTAGAAACTTAAACACATCTCTCCTGTAAAGGATGATATATATCTATGTATTGTGTTTTACACACACATGTGTATATATATTTTTTTAAATTCGGCGCTAGGGCGAAATTGAACAATAGGAGAGTGGAAATTTGACGCTAAGGCGAAAAAGTTGTTTCGCCTTAACGTTTTACAACCATTTCTAGGGCATAATTTTATTGTCGCAAATAGTCTTATCTTGTTCTCCACTGTCTAAAACTAGGGTTTGGTTAGTTTTAGGGTCAGAGGTTAGGGAGTATATAAGGAATTAATGTTTTATTTGAGTGTGCAAATCAATGGGGAATTCGCCCAAT
>KN883587.1:38810-60589 GCA_000934455.1 Apostichopus parvimensis | reverse complement strand
AATTTTATGGTTACATGAAATAGACACTTACATGTTTGCTTCTAATGAAGAGAGATTGATCTTGGCCCGGCCCATTGGGTCATCTGCTAGCGGGCCGACATCATAGTCCAGGACCGCAAGAGATAGTGTCTGGTTGACATTCCTCACCGGAACTTGGAACTTTTCATCCCAAAGGGGATTCAAGTTCTGGTAGATGATCCGGCTCTTGTAAACCACTTTACCGCCAAGTTTGAACTTTACGTATGGATCGCTTGATCCTGAAGCAAAATACGAAAAGGTGATAAAAAGTTAAACAATGTCCAAACTACAAGCTAACATTGTTCATGTGTACGAGTGAAATATACGTATGCAAACTTACACTTCGTCGAGATCTAACACTGTGCTTTGGTGTGAAGAGTATTAAGAGGTTCGAAGCTCTCAGTCAAATCCTAGCGTCCATGCTTCTTTGATCGACATCAAACTCTTATTTGTAAGATGGACTGAGATCTGCATCATACTTTTCTCGACTGGCTTAAATCTTTGATTGAATTACTTACAAGTTTACAATCATTTCTCATTTTACTTGCAATAGTTTGATATATAGGTAATTTGTTACTTATTTCCAAAATATTTGATATCATCTTACTACATCAAATTTAAATGTTTACTTTTTACATACATTATTTGATATTTTCATATACTGATATAAACACAATACAAGGGTTACTACATTAACATGTGACTCAGAAACCCCAAAACTCCCTGGTTTGGATATTTACAAGTGACAATACTTACCTGTCTCTTCTCTACTATTGCACCCCATCTACCTAGCCTATTATTGCTGGTAACATTTAGCATTTCCCCCCTCCCCCCTCCTCTGGGTCATCACCTCTTCCTCCGAATCTAACATTCGCCTATTCTGGTGAGAGTCTCTCTTTTGTGGGAAATACACTTTTTTCAGACATTTCTGTTTTTCGATATAGGGGCATGTTTATATACTACTATACATATAGATTCAACACAGGACACTAAATTGCATTCTAGTGTTTATGTAATCTTGTTACAGATACAAATTGCGTGATGTGTAATAACATTGGCATGGACCAGGCTAGAACATGGACCAATTAAAATTTGGAAACACTCACCAATCACAACTATGGTGACCCCACGATTCAAAAGTGAATCTTTATTGGTTGGAGTAAATTCTTTTACCAACTGAATCACAGAAATGATATTGTTTTAAATATATTTGCTCATAACACGTTTTCTTCTTTCCTTTTTTTCCCTTTCTTACACTGGTGCTCCCCATCAACCTTAATATAAAAACTTGAAAACAGGAAAAAAAGACATTCATCGCTGACCTATTAAAAATTTCATCGAGTAATTTGCTCTTAATTTTTTGTTCCCCAATTTTTTGGGTACCCCCAATTTAAAGTTTGCTATGCATTTTTCTTGTCTTGATATATTTAAAGTTCCTTGTTCACAGCAACAATCCAATCAATCATTAAACCTTCGGTGACTAATATCACACCTTTAGCAAACACAGAGCATTGACTACAGTTTAAAGTGTCACCGAGGCAATGTTCCAAGTTTGCAAATAAAAGTTTCACAGCTTTGTGTCAAAAAAACAGGCAAAAACAATTCTTGTCTACATGTTTCATCCCTTTGGGAATTTTGTTTGGCAAACTCTAGTAAATTATTTAAAAGAAAAAAACATAGGGTGTGCTCTTGTGAGCCTCACGAGTGACGAATATATGTTTTAAAATACTGGTAATATATCGAACACACCTATCGATCATTCACGCAAGACTTATCGACTCTCGTATAAGTTGGAACGAGAAATTTCTCTTTCACTTTTCGAAAAAAATTATTAATGTCTACTACATTATACATTCAAAAAACCTGCCTGGCATGTATGCGTGTTGATGAAAACTGCAGTACAAACAGGAATAAGTCTATGATGACTAAATAAGATCTCTACTTTCAAGAGAGGAGAGAAACTTTTGGAGGAATAAGGATTCAACAGTCACCTCCAGAATGACAAGATATTTACCAGCAAATATACTCTACATAATATATTTGCAATTTTATCAGAGCAAGTTTTTGCATCTAGTCAAAAATTGTGCATGGTTTTAAAAATCTTTGAAGTTTTACTTGACATGATAAATTACAAAGATTCCAACTTAACAAGAAACTCTTTGTCCCCCCCCCCCCACCCCCAATAAAAACAAATGTTAGCTAGCGAGTTATGAATGATTTCACTCCAGTAAAAATCTGTGAGAATATTAAAACACATACAATATAAAATACAAAAATTGTGAAAATTTTCAACTGTCTCTTTTAATTTTTTTAAATAAATCCTAGCTAAAAAAAAAGCTTGTGAACTTTGTTACTACAAAGAAATTTTAGTATTCAACAGTATCTCAAAGTCAACCAAAAAGTTGCTGAAATGTTTATTGACTTTGTCTACATGACATTTAACTGTTCCTTGGACATTTTAAACACATTTTTCTGTTTGAAAGATAAAAGAAACTTTTGGCTAGAAAAGGATTCAAAACTGGTGATTTTATGATTAAAGGTCCTAAACTCTACCAACTAAATCCACATCATCCATCCATTTAATGGTTGGCATGGTGATCCTGATGTAACCGGTTTCTTTGCTTTGAGCAGTCTATGAAGACACAGATCCTCAGATAAGACCTTTGAATTCTGAGGTCACTGGTCCTTAATCTTGCAAAAAAATGTCTTTTCTCTCTTAAAATTTGTTCGTAATTCCCAGACATTTTCTACTGCTAATTCACTTTCAGATGACGGTAACATTAAAACGATGCTGTCGATCGATGAATTAAGAGACCTCAGACGAATGAAATCAAAATAATATTAATACGATCACCACTATGTTTAGCGACGATTGCATTAAATGAATGAAACACGTTAAGACTCTTCTCTGTGGTAGCATATATTCCCTATATAGCATATATTCAGACGTAGCATATATTCCCTCTTTAATATAGTCCATATATTTTCAGCTATCACTTTTAATCTGCCACAATCTTTTGTCTTGACAACACTAAACATATTATATTTTTGAGCTGTCAAATTGCAGCAAATATATATTTTTTCCAATTTTGGAGAACTTGTAATATTCTGACTGAATAATATAAAGACTGCATGACAATAGGGGGCGCCCCGTCACATCGGTGCCGAGAAGAATAACATCTTACCGCTCCAATCTCTGACGGCTAGATCTTTTCCTTCTTTCAGATGGATTTCTAACCGATAGTACTTGAGGTGAGCCGCCACCAACTCGGCCTCGGTACCTGTCGACTGTTGCATGCCCACCCCGTCCACGGAATCTTCGCCCGCCGAGACCCCCCTTGTTGCGGGAGAGGCCGGTCCCTTGGCAGTGGTCTGATCTGGGTCGGATCCCTCCACGTCCCCGTTCATGTTAGCGCTGCTGACTTCCAGGGGAGCGGGCGAAGATGGCGGCTCGGGAGGAGGTGGATCTGATTCCCCAGAGCTCTGTCTGGAATGTTTGCGATCCAGGAATCTCTTTCGGACTGACAGAGGCTAGAAGGGAGGAGAGAAGAGAATTATTGACTTTAAATTGTCAAATCATGTACTTACGTCATCAAACGAGCGACGAGTTAACGAACATCACAAGGTCGACGACGAGTCTCGAAGAAAATATATACCGGTATTTCCTACCTTCGCTAGATCGGTGGCAAACAGAAATTATTAAATTTTGTTGAGTTTTCAAATTAATGCTCCTACACAAAAGCTATGGAGCAAACCCTGAGGTGCACATCAGCACTATATTCCCCCATCCACATAGAGCTCTAAGTTAGTTTCCTTAAAAGTAACAAGGCAGCAAACACCTGTCATTTACTTCAACCTGTCAAGCATTATTTCTTTTCAGGGGAATAGTTTCCAGCCAGCATTGCATTAAATTCTCTGTAATGAAGTGCTTCACAGTCTGAAGACAAAAAGGTTCATAAGAGTTGCCCAAACATCATTACGCAAATCGTTCAAGGACCTAACTAGAATTGACTCAACCGAGTCTAAAACACTGCAGGCAAAATTATCGTGACATTTAAGCAAAAGTTTCAAAACACCCGCTGCAGGACATTGGGAAAGTTTTGATCGAGTGAAAACAATGTACGACTTGAATAAAATCTAGACAGTTTTGCGGATCGAATCCCAACAGTCACATCTATATATCGACAAATAAAACCGCCTGAAAATTTCTGGTGTTTCACAGGGCTGACTGAAAGCGTGACAATAACTGAGAAAGTTTTTGCAAATGTGTCGATGCAAAAAGTATTTTTCTTCTTTTATAGATGTTGTGTTCATCATAACGACTTCAAACTTTGCTTGGAGATATAATAATTATCGTGAATAAATAAGATGAAAAGTGAGACAAAATTACGGCAAATTGTCGGCAGAATAACGTCAGTCAACACTTTGAAAGATGCCATAATGAGCTTCATGTTCGGCTGACGTTTTGACTTAGACATTTTGCCTTGGAGAAATGACAGATTACTCACTCAAATTGAAATCAAGACAATTTCGAAAACATCTAATCTATAACATGCCTTAAAAAATGCCACCAGTGCCTCCATCACTGCTTGAAATGCCAAAGAGGAGTGACATTTTATCCAAATGAGGAAACTGGAATTTATTTATCTTGGAACCATAGTACAGTAACGTAACACTGCAAGGCTTCTTATTAGAGGGGCGTTATAAACAGAGGGGTTTTTATTAGAGAAGAAAGTAAAGCTCTGAGATGACGTTGTAATATCAAAACGAGTCTCGTTTAGACAGTTGTCAGTTGCCGTGGAATTGCTCATAACTGTTTACCCTCTTTCTGTAAAATTTTAATGGTGAGGTTGCCATCTTTAAAGGTATTCTATATTGGCCCCAAATATGCTAGATATCCAAAGATGGTCACCTTTGGTCAAAATTCTTAAACTGTCTTTTTTTCGACCTTCCAGGAAATTTTCCTAACTGGGACTTTCAGTCATCTTGTGTGTTCCTTAAAAATGTCTGAGAACAATATGGCGAGTAAAGACCTCCAGGGAGTAATTTTTTAAAACTTCTAGCAATTATAGCTTGCTATAATTTGGGGCCTATACTGACTACCTTTAAATTTTTAAAAACCTGTTGCTATATGTTAAAGTTGATGAAGGTAGTAGCATTTAGGGAAAATTAAACCTTTCCAGCCATGTCAGCTTAAACATGTGTTTTTCAACAAGTCGAAATCAAACGGTTTTCCTGTATTTTTCTGAAATGGTTTTTATAAATGGAGGAAAAATCCAAAATGAATAAAACCTGTGATTAGATCGCCAGGTCGACGTGAAAGTGTAAGTTATAAGTCGTTCGGCTAATTTACCACATGCACAGGTTGCTACTTGGCTTCATCAAAATAACTTAATTTCTAGGCCGATGTAAGAAATGAGATTAATATATGGCTTTCTAAAATATGGATTGTAGGATATGACTGTTGTATTAATGAGTCGCCTCAGTTCACAGTTCAGAGTGCAGTAATATTAAAGATCAGTTCCTATTTTGTGAAAGCATAATAATGTTCAGCCAATGGTTTTATACACAAAATGCAACTTATATTATTTCAGAAAAATTCAAAACACCACTTATACATCAATGCATGTATACTTATTTGAGAATCAACCTACTTCTTTGCTAATGACTGATCCATTTTTTGGGGGTTAAACAACATATTCAATCATATATTACTTTCAAAGATATTAGATATTTGATATTTCCATTTTCCAAGGCATTTCTTCTTTTGCCAAATATATCTATCAAAATCTATCACTTTTCTATGTATAAAAACCAAAACACAATTCATATATTCCTGCGATCAAATAAACAAAATGTAAATCAAATTAGGACAGGTCATTCCGTACATTTTCGGCCATTAAGAAATTGACAAAAACAAGCATCAAAATATGCATATATATCGCTATAATCCCCTCTGAGATTTGACCAAAACTATGCAGTGCCCTCGTGTGACATTTTCGTCTCCGATGGAACTGTTACAACTACGCAGATTCGCATGTACTTCAACGGACATTGAAAACGTGGATATGCAAAAATTATTATCTCTCAATTCTGTGCGTGCGTCTTCAGTAAAGTAAACCAGTCTTCAAAAGGTTAAAAAGTATAGAAATACACAGAAAAAAACGATAATTAATCCATTCCCCTCGGGGGAACAAAATGTTATGCAGATAAGCTTCAGCGCACATCTGATAGAGTTCAGATCAAGGTAGCTAGACCACACTGGCGTCAAAGTTGCAAAACATAGACTTAAAAAAATATTAAAAAAATATAAAAAAACGTGAAAGGTTTTGAAGAGAATAAGTCAAAAAAAAAGGGACGGTCATTTGGAGATATAAATTGTGTGTATATGGGTCAGTTCAAGGAAAAAGAGAGGAAAACAGTTCTGTGAATTTTGTCAAGGCAAGAGAATTCAAATTTTTAGAACATCTGTTGTGACTTTGTGACGTTAATGCAATAAACTACCTTGTACCTCCAAGCACTTTTTCTTTTTTCTTTATGATAGTAAACAGATGTTTTTTGCAAAAGCAACTGCAGCTGAACACTTTATGATCCTGCTTTGAAGTTGATATTTTGTTCGCTTAGTGAATTCTTTCCCATACGATAGATAAATGGAAAAGAAATTTAAGGCTAGAAAGGGGACTGGAACCAGTGACCAGTTTGGTTACAAAGCCAGCACTCTATCAACTGAGCTATATATCCATGCCATTAGTTGGTGGCGATCCCTATATCCTTCTCTTTGCTGGGGGCGCCAGTCAAAAG
Source organism: Apostichopus parvimensis (assembly GCA_000934455.1). Taxonomy (NCBI): domain Eukaryota; kingdom Metazoa; phylum Echinodermata; class Holothuroidea; order Aspidochirotida; family Stichopodidae; genus Apostichopus; species Apostichopus parvimensis. The sequence goes on along the minus strand of KN883587.1, from coordinate 53,770 downwards.
CGTAAGTACGTTGCTTATACTGTGCAACCAGAGGTCATGCCCTTTGCTCTATTACATTGTCTGCAATTTTCCAGTCAGTTTTAGGGTTTGTTTATTTTACAAAACCATTTAATAAATATTACATCTATTTCTAGTAGAATTGAGACTTGCCAACTCCATGGTTAGATCTTTTAATGCCATTTATAATTAGGAGCAAGCTTGCACTACCGGCATTATAAAAACATGAGATCATTACAAACTTATTGGGTTTGGATAACATTATGCATCGATATATAAATACTATATCATGACAACAACGACTAAACTTGTGCTTCGATAAAATAAAAAAAATCCTCTTCTTTTAAAGAACGGTGCTTTTGGATTTAATGCGCGTCAAGATTACATTTAAGTAATATCACGCTACCGTATCAACTACATCATTTGGTACGGTCAAACAAAAATCTGCTGGCTAGAAACCGACGATCATACCCTCGAGCTAAGTTGGATAAATTGTTGATACCGTCGATACGTGAAATGACTAGAAGATTGAATGTGACAAGAATGCTTTTCGAAAGAAACTAGTCTGGCAAAAATGGCAATTTAAGGTCACAATCTAGACTTGACATTTTGAAGTGTATAGCAGATAGTACATTTGACCGCTTTACACTTGAAGGCATGTACTACCTGGCCGCATGGCTGGAATCTAATGCATAGGTCAAAGGTCATCACTGGGTGATTAGACAGACTATTTAAATTTATCAAATTTATTCAAAGTTACAAACAAACAAAAATTCCTGCAGGACAGCGTTTCATAATCTTGTATTAAATCGCATACAACGTTGTTATACATACTAACTACATCAATACAACTGGTAGGGAAAATGATTTCCTCCTAAATTTATATTTAAAGTAGTATAGCTATGTATCATCCTCAACAAAGGACAAAAAATAGAGAATCTTCATACAATTGAAGTGGAGAGGGATGTGTGCGGAGGGTAGGGGTATGTGGGAAGGGATGTGTGGGAAGGGGATGAAGTTGAGAAGGGGTGGGGATCAAATCTCCCAGGTCAATGTTGTGAGAGGTAGTGTGTTAGTCATTCCATAATTGTGCACGGAAGATCAACACAACCAATCTTCATGGCACAAAAAGGCAGTATACATACTGACATATTGCTTCTTTTGTTTAATGTAAAATGTTAATGTAATGTCAGAAACAGTTGCAACTTGTTTCTTATTGAAGCGAAAAGTAATCATAAGAATTGAGAAAACAGGTGTGACTTATTAAAATCCTATGAAATTAATGTTATTTCAGTCTTTTGGGGATATATGCAAGCACACATCCTGAACCATAAACAGTTTAGTGTTAATATGACATTAACAATGATGATTGGCACATTAAGGGAATAAGGAGAGGGAGGAAGAGGAAGGGAGAGGGGTATGTGGCAAGGGATGTTTGGGAAGGGGATGAAGTTGAGAAGTGGAGGGGGATCAAATCTCCCAGGTCGATGGGGTGAGAGGTAGGGTGTTAGTTATTCCACATTTGTGCACGGGAGATTGACACAACCAAATTCTAAATACATCCCATCTCCCACACACATTCGTGTGCACGATAATAAACACTGATATTTAATCTAATATATATGTAAAAAAAATGTTTGGCAAACATAATTATACATACCCTCCATCACGGTAATTTTATTCCTATCATGGTACAAGGTTGCTTAACTCCTTTGAACAAGGTTAAGGACCTATAATGCCGTGTAGGGTAAAATGTTATCGCTGACGAAAATTAATCTGGTGCACGTATTTATGACACAGAGGATCTTCAAGGACTTCCATAAAGTGGATTAAGGCTCAGATAATTGTCCTTGGCTTACTGTAATTATTTCCATGGCAAAACATAAGCAATCTGCCTTTCTAAATAATAAATGCATGCGCTACAACACGCAAAAACCGATTCAGGCTGCGTACTTCAGTGATATTTGTGCTGTAGAGAATACTAGCATTTACCACCGTCCATCTGTAGGGACATACTAGAGATCACAGGGAAGTACATCATATAATACTTGTCTTTAATATATCATATCATATCATATATATATTATTAATTGAAAAGTGCTGTTATTGATTCATCATGACACATATGCACATGCCAAAAAAAAAATCCCCTTTTTTTGGTCTCACATATTTTCAAAATTGTGGACTTTGTGATCCTTTTGAAAAATTTATCAAAATCAATCAATCAAGTAGCGATCAATTCAATCAAATAGCGATCAATTCAAAATCAATCAATTAGCGAATGAGATACTGCTCTTTACGGATTTTTTACAAACACAAAAAATATACGCAACTCTAATAGAGTACTAACATACCCCCAGCATGCGAACAGATCTCATCAGAATCTTTCCTGGCAAAATTTATTGAGTAAATTTCAAGCTTCAGATAATTCATTGCCTACCAAAGGAAAAGTAGGAACAAGAGAGGAAGACTTTGTTTATCCAAAACATCTTGACACGAAAAAGCACTTTCGTGGATAGTTTAGAATAACGAAGTGGGACACGTAATTTGGCCGGTCACTTAGCAGGACAGAGCTAAAAGAGTTACCTGGTCAAATCACAGAGTGCTGTGGTTATGAGGAGACAGGTAAGTTAGAATTGAAGTAAGGCATATTCACATCTAGATACAAATCTCACAAAAATTATGACCCTTTGGAACAATTTTGTCATCTTTAAGTAGGACAATTGTTTTGGGAAACATGTTCCTAATTAATAAGTTTCGGCAAATTTATTTCTACACAAGATTATTTTGGTGGTAGAGACATACAGTAAAAATTTTTTTTTTTTTTAAATAAAATTATAATAGGTTCATTTTTACTCTTCACGAGGACAGCGATAGGTATATGCAGAAAATGACAACCAAAATTTGAAATACACATCGCCTCCCAAAGATCCTCTTTATAGCCTAAAGGCATATACAAAAACATGTAACTATATAAAATGACATAAAAACATTGCATATATGAATTTTATACCCGTGTCAAGTGAAGATATGTTCACGTGAATATCACAGCCTTGAAGGCAGTTTACTTTATGATCATGCTAAGCATCCACATATGCATACAGAGAAAGCTAAATGGCTCTTAACACTTCATCCTGTGGTGGCTCCCCCAAATGTTTATGACAGTTTATAAGCTTGGTGGACTTTTTTATTACAGTTTCAAAGACCATTTCATCAGAAGGGATAATGCATGGATGGATTCTCCCCAATGTAACTCTCACCTTTAATATTTCAGTCAGACAGAGCTGAAACCGACAACTTCTGCGAAGATGCCTATTATTGCTTCTCATGCTACCTAAGCTCCTTCATCCACTCAACCCCATAGCACATTCACGTGAAATGTTTAAAGCCAGCAGAATTATGTAAACTGGTGCCGTGATTTACGGTGTAATTGCTTTCACCACATTAAATAACTGTCATAACATGCTTACATATATAATTACTATTGTTCCACAGGCAGATGATTTATAACAGATTTTCCAATCTACAGGGAATATTTCAAATTTTGTGTTCATATTTCACGTCGCAATTTTGAAGTTTCTGACGTTTGCGTGTTATAATATACTATATATGGTTCGTGTGTGGTCAAAACTACTATGCATCTTTGCACTTGTATAGCAATTTGCCGATATTTTGCACCGCACTTTTGCAATGCGATTCCGGATAAATTATTACTTGACGTACAAACCAATTTGAAAATAATTTGTACATAATAGTGTTCAAAAGACCCAAAATTTTTAGTTACTTTCCACACTTTTTTTTACATATTCTGTACATCAAAGGTTCACATATTTAGCCGGCAAGACATTAAAACACTGTGTATGATATTCTTTCAAAAGTTCAAAAAATGATGTTGAGCTCATTCTCTCTGATCTATAGATATATTTATGCGAAGACAGTAATCGCCCTTCAATCAAATGGTACATAATAAACTCCAACGTGGAATAGACAAAATTTGTGGCCACGTATTTTCTTTTTTTTAGGGTTTTGTCACTCGAGTGGTGCATTCCTACGAGATAATGCTCTTATTATTTGAATATTCAAGGACAACACACGGATCCGAGCGTGTTCTGGCAATAATTAACCACAATGTGAGAATCAATCGAGAGTCCTTCCAAATTTTCAAAGAAGCAAGTCTATGAGGGTTATATAAACATGTCTCAAGGGGAGAATATTTGTAAAATAAACCCAATATCTGATGATTTTGTGCAAATATTCCTAGAGTATTTTTCTCTGGGAGGTTGTTGAAAAGGCAATAATCTGCTGGCCATCTACAGTAGATGGGAGCTGTGGGGAAGGAGAAATATCTTGGAAACACCAAGATATATATCAATCACAGTTTTATTGAAGTTTGAACCACAAACTATAAATCACTTTTATTATTCGCTTTTTCAAGATCAGCATTTGATTTGAGAAGAAATAAAAAAGAAGTTAGGTGACTTTTAAATACATGTGGCATTTCTAAGAACTTGAAAGGGGAGGGGGAGGGGCAGGAAAAGGTATCCCACCCTCCCTTATACTTTAAAGATGTTGACGAGGATAATTTTGTGAAGTATAGAGTCTACTTTAATACAAGTGCCAAATAATATATTGTTAAGTGATATCAGGAGTGAATATTCATATTAAAGGCATTGAAGACTCGCCCCAAACAGCGTGCCGCCATCTTTAAAAAGTTAACTTTCCGTAGCTTACGAGTGAAGTTTTTCTCTTGTTGCTACAAAATGCAGACAGTAATTATACCTTGTTATCTTTAGCTGGACCTGAGATGTCCATCGCTGTATCATTTGTACACTGTGCTGTGGGTATTGACCGCAGTTGTATGTACTGACTGTACACTAGTGTCTAATTACCGATGGTAGCAAGATGTGTGTGTATTTTCTGGGATCGATGGTGCCATGGTGTCTAACACTTCTGTTACACCTCATTCGAAACTAGGTCAGATTACCGGCATCAGACGTTTCTTTTTGCGCGAGTCTTCACACCCTTTAAAAGAGTTTGACAGGTAAAGGGATCGTTGATAAAAAATACAGGCCAATATTTTGTCTCTGATAAAGCTTAACTAAGAACTAAATTATGCACAGAAAAACCGACTTGCAAATTATCATTAAATTGTGAGATAGCATTCAAATTATTCATCGATCAATCAGTGACTTCAGAGTTACGAGCCTCCGATCAAAAGAATAAATTCCTGACGAAGGGGACTTGACATCAACTGCAACAATGATTGAAAAGAATTCAAGGAGATACGCAGGTTAGCTTCATATACCTTCGACCACCAGAGGAAACAGTTAATGAACTAAGTTCATAGGTTTTCAAGCTATAGGGGATGGGAACTACGAAATACTTTGATATGACCCGCAAAAGAATAAGTTGACAAATAATCTTGTAACTAATCGGGTAGGTGCATGGACCCTTCAATTAGACGTGTGCACCCTAACAGTCAATCTAGGTAAATGATGAGATGTTCGATCCCGTCTTGTTCTTTGCTCAATCCATGTTTTTCTCTGGCTCTTGTAAGAAAATTACTTAGAGAACCCCTGCACTAGTATAGCTTTGAATAGACTAGTGCTATAAACAGCCTAGTTCATTATTCAAATTATACAGACAACGTTCACGTCCACTGACAATCCACTTGTCGAGCAATCCGAGGGATAAACTACTGCACTGTTGTTATATAACTACTGGTAGCCCTTAAGTTTAACCTGAAGAAGATGATAACTTCTGCATGGCATTTTAATTGCCAATTGAGCTAAATAGAGATCTAATGAAACTATATAGAAGGAGAGTCACATAGACATACACAAAGCTTTAGTACATAATGTACATATTTTGGGTTTTTGAAAAGTGAGAAATTATTCATGCGGTATATGACATACAGTATACCTGTGTGGGGAGTTAAAATGACTGTTTAAGCCATATTAAATATACCAAGATGATACTTATTTTCTCATTAAATTCATTCAGAAAGAAGATTTTGCCATGATTTAATGCAAAAATTTAACTCAAGTGAAAACAAACATGCAGGAATGGTAAACAGCCCCCTCAAACCCCTTCCCCCCCCCAAAAAAAATTGTATGGATACAAAATTTCTCTTTTTGACAAAATGATCTTTTAAGTCAAACATTTCATTATACTATTTAACATGCTGTAGGACTATATCTTTTTAAAACACTTAGTAGGATCACAATTTTTGTCCATTTTTGATCATTTAAGTTTTTATACAAACTTTGGTATGAAACTTGGAGCAATTCCATCTCCTCATTACATCTTTTACCCTTCTGCACATGCATATTGTTGATAACCTTGAGCAGCACAGAGAAGGTTAAGGCATAGATATATACACACGATAGATAAATGATCGATCCAGTTGACTGCACAAATATATAACCCTGGATGCCTAATGGCAAAACTTCGATGCTGGTATCGATCAAAATCACAAAAACTGCTCGACTGAAGACCAAAATATAACTTTCGCTATAAAATATGCACACATTTCAAGCCAAGCAAATGCTAAACAGCTGTAATTATTGGCTTTCAGAATTCTACAATTGTCGCAATGTTGTGGTGGCTAATGGTTTTATGTGCATGTCTCCAAGGTTGTAAAGTCTATTCTAAATGGTTTGAAATCTTGTTAATCTTTCAGGAGATGAAATTTCTGTAAATTTATAGTTGAAAAAGAAAAACCTTTCTGTGTTAAGTCATCTTCCTAGAGTATTCAATATCATGCTAAATATTGACTGTTTCTTAAAGGGGTTGTACTGAAATTTTTAATTCTGTGTTGATAAGAAACTAATATGTTAATCATGTACTGCTTTAAATATCCACATCACAAATTATTAAACATTAAAATTATTTTACTTCAGTGCACAAGGTTTCATCCATATTTTGCAATATTTATAACCTCACAAAATAGGAACTAACAACAAATTTCATGAACAAAACCATGATTTATGGCAAATTCAAACAACAGGCAACAATCCCAGGATATCTTCCAGGGCATGCATCTAGCATTAACTAGAGTTAAATTAAAACTACGATTCAATTTAAAAGCTTAATAGTTTTTTGGCCGTCACATTTCTCAAATGCAGTACAATAGTAACCTTCATCTTTCAGTTCAACCCCTCTTCAGGTGGGATAGTAACCTGCATCTTTCAGTTTCACTCCTCTTCAGGTACAGGGATAGTAACCTGCATCTTTCAGTTCAACCCTCTTCAGGTGGAATAGTAACCTGGATATTACAGTTCAGCCCCTCTTCAGGTGGGATAGTAACCTGCATCTTTCAGTTCAATCCCTCTTCAGGTGGGATAGTAACCTGCATCTCTCAGTTCAACTCCTCTTCAGGTGGGATAGTAACCTGCATCTTCAGTTCAACCCCTCTTCAGGAGGGATAGTAACCTGCATCTTTCAGTTCAATCCCTCTTCAGGTGGGATAGTAACCTGCATCTCTCAGTTCAATCCCTCTTCAGGTGGGATAGTAACCTGCATCTTTCAGTTCAATCCCTCTTCAGGTGGGATAGTAACCTGCATCTTTCAGTTCAACTCCTCTTCAGGTGGGATAGTAACCTGCATCTTCAGTTCAACCCCTCTTCAGGAGGGATAGTAACCTGCATCATTCAGTTCAACCCCTCTTCAGGAGGGTAGTAACCTGCATCTTTCAGTTCAATTTCCTCTTCAGGTGGGATAGTAACCTGCATCTTTCAGTTCAACCCCTTTCTTGTTCCCTGGATCTGCAGTCAATCCAGGCACACTTTTATTTGTATTCTTGCAAAGCTGTATGTATTCCTTCTTGTCCTCGTTGATAAGTACTAAATGCTGGTACCTGACATTGCTTTCTATAAATGCTTGCAGTTGATATTCGTGTATGCTTACAACAGTTACAGAATCAATGACTACTGGTAGCAATTCAAAATGGCTACATCTAAAGAAGATTAAGTATGAGAATGGTGTCCAGTAGCAGTGTTGCACCTTCAGAGCAAGTTTCAATGCTCAGCTCATATTTACAACAAGCAAATATAAATAAAGATAATAAATAAAAAATAAAAAATAAAAACGTAAAGGTAAAGGTAAAGGTAAATCAACTGGTTACACAAGTAATTTGCCAGTTGCCTCTGAAAACAGGCGAATGCTACGTCGATCCTTGTTAATGTATACAATTAATATACAAAGTTATATACAAAGTACTCCATCAACCTTGGCCATCACACTGTTACTATATATACAGAGAAGATTCTAAACTTATGAGACGTTAAGTAGGTTTTAAGTCACAGAACAGAAAATTTAAAAACAAAAACAAATAAAAACAGTGAAGAGTTCTATATCAATATCACTATTGGCAGTGATGAGTTATGGGTTACTAAAACTAGATACATGTACAGTAGGATGGATCAATATGGACCACACCTTGAAATTTAAATTATTTTCATGCTTACAAGCAAAAACACTTCACATTATGAAAGGGGTGTTGTTAAAGCTTCCTTTCAAGATGTTTTTGCAGAAAGTAACCGGTTGCTGACTTTCAAAAGGAAGAGGTCAAGAGCATTGACCCAGAGAGTCAATGGGGATGAAACTCTTTTTGTATCAGTCGAAAAAAATTAATGAAAAAAATATGACCACCACGGCACAGAAGTGACAAAATAAATATTTTGCAAATCCTTTCCAATACAAAAAGACAAATAATTCTTTCAAATTCATAAACTAATACTTTCAAACATTTCTTCTATAACAAAGTTTGTATTACCTTTTTTTTTCATTTGAGGAAGTCACTATCTTTTCTTTATTAGCTGCGTTCCTACATTTGGCGTCAAAAGCATTTCTTTTGGGGGTTGGTTAGCAGCAATCTATTGCAAATATCTTATTATTATTATTAAAAGCAAACTGGAGCACATTTATTGTCTGACAAACATGTTTCCATGCACTGATGGGATACATATGATAAATGATGTTTGACAAATGCTCACAGCCGTTATAAAAGCAGAACATTAAGCCTCTAGAGCATACATGAAAGCCATAAAACCGTGAGTTAATGGAGCAAGCTGACTGAATTTCCAGGGTACATTAGCAATTTAATATATACAAACCACTAATAAATGGATGTTGCTTTGTACTATTAATTGGACTGTAGAAAGAAGGGAAGTACATACTGTACGTGCAAATTTAGTGGTATATAAATTACTAAGGCACTGCAGCACATTAATTCAGCTAGTGGTTATCATACCTAGGAATTGTTAATACTTTCATTTTAACAAAAATTAACAGCAAAAGTTAGGAATAAAAACCTTATGTTTTTCATCGAATTATGCTCCCCCTCCCACCCCCACCGCGTTGGTATAATTTATTGTAATCATTTAATAAATTTCAGAATAAAATGTCTTTGTGTTTATATTTGTGATTGCATGAGCAAATGAGCAATATATGTTATAATTCATTTCCAATTTTCTAATGAATGTCTGATTGAACACATTTGAATTTATTTTCAGGCCACTTCTGTTCCTGTTGTCATTACAAAATTTACCAACATTTGTCAACTTCCTTTCTTTTTTTTTGGGGGGGGGAGGGGGTTAGGTATGTGGTAGGGAAGAGGAGGGAAGGGGATGGAAGAGAGGGAAGAGGAGAGGGAGGAAAGCTAGAAGGGTCTAAGACAGGGAGAGAAAAGGGGAGGGAGGGGCAAATGGAGAGATAATTGAAGGAACAATAGTGGAATGAGAGCTCGGACAAAGGCAAGGAATAGAGGAGGGAATAGGGAGAGGAGGAAGAATGGGGGGGGGGGGGGGGGGGGAAAGAGAAGTTCCCTTCTTATTTTACATATACTGTACACATCCATCCATTAAACTTGAAATAATTTTTAATCTTGAATCTTATTATGACTTTTGTGAGGGGCTGTATCAAAAGAATATACATTAACCCATATAGTAGGTCTGCTTTTACTATAGCTGTACAAAGCTGTTCCCATGGAAATCAAGCTGTGCTCGAACATAACATTACATATATTCAGAACCACAAGTCAACGTGATTTTCACTGATACTGTGACTCTGATTGTAGGAAGAAAGTATACAGACAATGTTTAATATGTATCTTCTTCCACAGTAACGAAATTAAATATGTACCATCAGAATTGGATGCATTTGTGTGGAGTGCATAATCACACACACAGTAACGCACTCGTCTGACCGTATAACCTAATTTTGATCACCAGCTTTAAACAATCTTGACCTAAATTCTATAATACTTTTAATGTCTCGTTTATGATGGATGTACTGTATTATCGGAGAGATAATTATTTAATATTGCTTTATATATTTACCATCGTATGACTTGAACCATTAAAATCAAGAAAACAATTTAGGTGCAGCCATGAAATAGATTATTGATTAGGAAATTATCAATATTTTTTGATAGCATATGAAAATAACTTCAGAATGGAACAGGAAGTGAAATTATGCAACTGTTGGCAATTTGAATCAGCTGGCAAAACTGGTCAATGTGTGTTTGTCGAATATGAGATCTGTATCATGTGCGTATGTAGGGGGGGAATGGGGGCCTGAGGAGGCTGATTGGGGGGTGGGGGAGGGGGATGTTTCTAAAGGTCACCAGCATTGCCTATGCGCAAGTCAAACATGACCATTCACATTTTATACTGTACCACTGTCAAACACTTGACCAAATTTGGACATCTGACTATGTTGAGCACCTATATAGATTTGGAACCAATTTGAAGGACACCAAGAAAATATTTTCTGGAATGATGTTCTTTTAGCAAGCTAAATACTTTGGAGGAAGTGACTACTTATATAAACTTCACTTACTGTGACTGAAAAGAATCAATTATTACAAACACATAACAAGCTGACGAAAATATTCTGATTAAAATTACGATGAACCATAGAAACATCAAATAGCCAGTCCCATTTCAAACCTTTAATATTAAAAAAAAACAGTTATAAAACCGTGATAATTTTGTTTCTCGACATATCTAAATTTGAATTATAATTATTAATTATGATGCACATGCATCTATTAATATGCGGGCAGCTGGTTTAATATGAACTGCATGCAGGCGCTTCTGCAATAATTTCACTGTTTTTCTCACATATATATACAATTCTTCGCAGCACTAATTGTTGACTTTACTTAACATTCTACTCCATTTTGTATGAATGCACATCCAGTATAAAGTGATGGTAATTTCATTGCTCAGGAAAACCACATCAAGTTGACCAACAATATAACTCTCTCAATATAGAGTGTAAATCTAACTATAGCTGGCATGCAGTGTACAGAATAGTTCACTGATATATGTTCTCACATATACCACATCATACAATATGATCATGGACTGAAAAAGTTTAATCCCCAAATATTCCATTTTGTACAGTCCGCACTGTAAAATTAATTGAGCGCTGTTCTTACAGAGGCCTGTACTTCAAACTACAACCTTGCATTGACTTATAATATTCCATTAGATCTTTTATGGCACAAAATTGCTTATAATATGATGTTAATTTAGTTTCTCAGGTATAAACCATGTTTAAACCAATTACAATAAGGTTGCATGAATCTCTTGATAGTGTCGATCTACGCCTCAACAGCGTCATGCACTGTTGTTCTCACGTCTACGACTAATTTACAATCATGGACTTCAAATATTCCATTCCATTTTGTACAAATTACAACTACAAGTAAAACCGATGGTATTTTTTGTCTTTCTGTCTGGGAACCTCGACTATAATTATCTTCTCTTATTCGGCCTATATATAGTGCAGATCCATCAACTGCTATCAACAGTACAGTATTCATACACTGTCATGTTCTCACATATACCACTTCACTGTACAACCGTGTGCACTTAAATCAGACATAAAAATATTCCATATTTGTTCAGGTGGCGGGAAGTTGAGTCTTTCTTGGCATATAATTTTTTCCTGTTTTTGTATACATGTTTATGACAACTAGCGAATGGTATGGGGGAACGGTGAAACAACTTCAGAACCGTAAGAACTACAGATATCAAAATTCATAAAAAGTTGACACCTAGCAAACTCATCTAAAAAGCAACTGATATTACTATCCTGACATCATTAAATATTGTGTAAATTTATTTAAAGTTGGCCTGACGTTTCGATCCTAGCAGGATCTTCTTCATAGGCTAAACGACGAGTAACAGTAACAGAAGGGACAAAAACACGCACAGAATACAGACAGGTTAATGAGCACGGTGAACACAAGGAGATAGATGTAAGGGGATTAGTAGACAAGGGATGGAGAGAAGAAAGAAAGAAACCAACAGGGGAAGAGGAGAGGTAGGAATTTAACTGTAGAGGGGCAAAGCAGGGATTACGGGAAGAGGGTAGGGCAGTTTGCTAACAGTTTTATTTTATTTTGATCATTAAATATTAAATGAAAATCAAAAATTCTAATCATGACTTCTAGCTCCAGCTGGGTGATAATTAAATTTTAGGGAGCCTGTTACAAACATCACAACCATTCACACATAACCAGAGATACACAGACATACACACCCACTAATATCTAGCCCAAAGCTTTAATCATATACTGCTGTTGTTATTACTTTTAGGTTTTCTTAAGTTTGGTAATTTTATATTCCAGGTTTTGGTTCTTTTGTACAGTGCTCTTGAGCATGTTTTATTTCATGATAACAGCACTTTAATGTATGGTATTTATTTATTATATGTATTTCTGCTTCCACAAATGAGCTGATTATTCTCATTAATATTCTTCTTTTTTTTCTTTTTTTGTAATACAAATTTGCAATTTGTGAAAATATTTGATGTATCACAGATCGCAAATTTGCATAACTCTCCAAGATCTATCGGCTTGAACGGGGACCGATGACGAATCAGGCTGAAACCTTCCCAGCTGTGTGAAAAATACTGCATATCTACGAGAAATTTCAATCAATTCGGTTTTCCTTTATTATTAAGTTAGTTGAAATATCATTAAAGCTATATTGTTGTATTAGCCGTGATGTCAATATTACACACAGCATGTACATTTTAAAAATTCATAATACAATTGAGAGAGACCAATTTTAACTTGCAGTTTTTCCTGGTAATATTTCAGTACTACATGTAAATCACAAGCATACACGTGGAAGGACAGAATTACAGGTTTAAGTCATTGTGAATTATCCTAACTGTAATTAACACACACACAGGCATGTATTAACAGTTATTGGAATACACATGTTAAACATACAGTAAGAATATATGTGTAAAATTGAATGCATGGAAGCTTGTCACAAATTTATATCTTAAGTAGGCAACTACAATGGTAAACTTCATGCATATTTTATATCTATACTTATAGTATTATAATGTATGTTCAACTTGACTTTTCTCTTGTTATTACTGAGATTAATGACATATCACACCTAGAGGGGGGGGGGGGGGAGGGCAGCTGTTTTGTAAGAAAACGTTAGGTGCACAATGTATCAATTATTAAACACATAAACCTTGCAGTTAATTATTTTTGCTTTTCAATTTGACTTGCTTCACGAGTTTATAAGAAAAATATTTTCTTTATTTCCACAGGTCTAATCATATTCCAATGCAAACACAAATCTGCTAAAAGTTGCAAATTATTCTAAAAATGAGCAAGCTTCAAGTTGCACTGATTCTGCAGCTATACAATGAGTGCATCACAATATGCAATTAAAATAAAACATAACACAGATAACGTTTTATTATTAATACGTTTCCTTAAATAATTTAATCTGTTATTTAACTGCTATATGAAATGGAAAAAATTTTCCTCTACGATATGTGTTGACTTAATTTTCATGTGTGCATGTTATTTTTTTTTAAAACATATATCCTCATATATCCATCAAGAAAAATATTAGAAAATCAGTCATTTTCATAAATTAAATTCCAGTTGAAAATTATCAAATATCTTTCTGGATCCTGAGACATCAACATCATAATTCAAGTTTTTAGTGAGATAATGTAATACCAAATTAAGGAAATTTGGGCAATTTTTGTGTTCAACCTTCCCATAAAATGTCTCAGTTAAGAAAATTGAATGATTGTATACAGTACATGAGTACATCTTTTTGCTTGATTTCTAATTCTCCTCGTCCTTTTTCAATTATGATAATATATCTATTAAAATTAACAGAATTATAACAGTGTATCAGACATTCAAACCTTCCTCAGTCAGGAGCACGATCATAGCATGAGAGAACAGGAATTAGAGTACCTGGCCAAGGTTTGACGAAACAATAAGTAATCATAACAAAAGTGCTATAGAACTGTAGCAAATATATTTCTAGGACAGGTTAGGGATTAAATTAATGTAGATATGAGACAGGTAAGGAGAGAACTGATGTAAAATAATTCTTCTTCACTATTAAAACACCCTGATGGATGAAGTGACAAATTTTAATACTGCTAGAGAGGAAAATGCTCACTATTTTTCAACGAGTAAAAAACGAAATCGACAAACATAGCAGTAAAAATATAATGCTACAGTATCATTATTTAAGTTGTTTTCACCTGTTTGAGGCACTGCACAGTTAAAATGTCCTACATAGGACAAAATGGCACACCTACATGTATTACTGATATGTTTTAAGTCCATTGTGCTCTTAAAGACAGGACTGGGGAGCCGGCCATTGAGGGCGCACAATGTTACCAAGGATATTATAGGCACTGTAGAACGAGTGCTAAGGTTGTGAGGAGACAGGTAAGCGAGGAACGAAGTAAATACGAGTTTTAAGTCTTTTGTGCTCTTATAAGTACAGGAATATTTCCCTCAGACTTATTCTTCAATTAAGAAAACTGTCAGGTAAGGTGAAAATTGCAGAATAAATTTTTTTATTCTCCTTTCAAATAAAGTTCACTCTTCCCACATAAAAAGTCAACCAGCACTTGCAGTGAAATCATCATTTCACTCTGACAAATGTAAA
>KN883587.1:12196-22487 GCA_000934455.1 Apostichopus parvimensis | reverse complement strand
TGCATTTTATAGCAAAAAGTCACTTGTAAGCAACGGAAAGTTAACTTTTTCAGATGGCCGCACGCGGTTTGGGGCGAGTCTTCAATGCCTTTAAAAGAATAATGGCCAACATATATCTTTGTTAATGTTTAATTTGAATTCATATCTGGTTTATTGAGTCGATACGGACTATGATAAACAAATCCATATTGTAGCTGACTGCTGTTGAAGTCACGGAATGCTATTTACATATATAATAGAACCTTTATCCTTAGAGTGCATCGTGCTTTATACCCATATAAACTTCATTTGAGTTATTATTGTTTGTATTGATAAGGTATTTATGAGGCGAAAGGTTTTAAACAGGCGACCCCCACCACCGCTCCTTGATCATATACATCTTGTGAGTGGTTGTTAATCTCATCAGGAATCAATGATGAGATGTGGCGAACAGCAAATAATACAATAAAATACATTGAAATTTGTGGGACACAGAACTGTCTGGTATTGGATGAAGGTTAAAATCAAAAAATATTGTACCTAAATAAAAAGGAGTTCATTTAGAAACAGCTGCAGGCATGAATATACATAACCTGGACTAATTTGGTACCTAGTTTTATCTTACAGAAAATTACATAATGAGCATATTGTATGGAATTAATGGGAAAAATTGTAGTTGCAGCAAAGAAAAGACAAAAATAACCCCCAAAAAAGATACTGTAGGTGGAGGACCAGTTATGAAACATCTGAAGTACATTTTTCTATACAGCGAGAGCTGCCCTTAACGCTCAAAACATTCAATTCACTGTACCAAAATGCTTTGAAAGGTTGTGGGAAGTGAGAATTTCACATTTTTTGATGAAGTTACTCATTAAATTATAGTTCCTTTTATAGCCTTGACTTCATATACTGACTTGAAACTTTCAGAGCGCTGGCTCTTGACATACCCACTTCATTGGTGTTCTTTATTAACACCATCAATCTTCATTACATTCGCCCCACGATAAAATGAGAGGAGACGACACAATCAACAAACTAATCGACAGATGCGTGTGTGCGTGCACATTTGTGTGTGCTGGTACGTGTGTCTGCATGTGACGAAGCCACTAATTCAGGAATCCTTGCTCGGCGGCACACACATAGTCAGTTCAAGGGCACCTTGGTTGTCACTTTGAGGACATTATTAAATTGTAACCGACAGAACGTTGAAGAAAAAAATTTAATATGAAGGTGCTGTCTCGATCGTATGTGTGTGTGTGTATGTATATGTATGTATAAAAAGTCTTGTTTAAAGGTAGTCAGCATAGGCCCCAAATTATAGCATGCTATCATTGCTGTAAGTTTTCAAAAATTACTTTCCTGGAGGTCTTTACTCTCCAAGTTGTTCTCAGACATTTTTAAGGAACACACAAGATGACTGAATGTCCCAGGGAGGTAAATTTCCTCGAAGGTTGTAATAAAAACAGTTTAAGAATTTTGACCAAAGCTGACCATATTTCAATATCTAGTATATTTGGGGCCAATACAGCATACCTTTAAATCAAGATGCAAGACTTTAATTTGAGTGTGTCACATATCATCAGTATATTACATTAATGTACTTTAAATAACACATTATCATTTTTACTTCTCTTTCGTGAAATAAAAATAAAATGAAATCATCCAAGTTTTATACCAGTTCATATTAGCCAGACAACAGTTAAACAGAAGATCAGTGTCTTGGATAAACTCTATATATTTAATTGATATAATTGGGCAAACTTGCAATCTTTAACATACAGCTGTACATATGCTTCTCTTGTTATATACATGCAATACTACAGAAGTATGATTCTGGAAGCTATCTCAAACTCCTGACAGACTGCAGCGATGCAGCAAGCTGTTACCCTTAACTATATGCTCTCGTCAGGCACGTAGCAAAATGAGGGGGGGAGCGAAGGGGTCAACCACCCCCCCTTGAGCAAATTTTGTGTTTATGTTTTATGATATCGCTAGTAATTTCCCAAATACAAAATGCTTAGATGCAACTTACAAGGCCTGGGAAGTGCCATTTCCAGCGATCTGGGAGGCATTTTCGGCCAAAATTTTCTTCTACGCTTCGCGCCAACTCATGGTGGCGCTACGCTTAGATAGTTTCCAGTGCCGAATCTACAGCTGTAATATTTTGCCTACAGCTTCACCCCTCCCTTGGCAAATTCCTCGCTACGCGCCTGGCTCTCGTCATGTATATAGAGTATTGATTTAAATTTAACAATGCTACAGGTGTTTCACAGGTTTTTAGCTTGGCATGGAGTAAGTTGCTGTACTCCGTAGATTCAATGTACTGGAATATGGTTACGTCGATGTATAAGATTACTCTCTAGAGAGAGATGCATGTGAGCAACTATTTGAAAGGCAGGGAAGAGGAACAAAACTTGAACTTGTATGAAATTGTTTCAATTGTGGACAAAAACAGTCGCACCTGGTATTCCATTATCGACAACCTCTTTATTTTGTTTTCCTCTGACATAATCAGTCGCAGGTCTAAGAATACGCTTGACAGTGGCGGAGCTAGGGGTATTGGTCAGGAGGGGCGAGAATGGTCTGTAGGGGCGCTTTCGACACTATCTAAGTGGAGCGCCACCACAGGTTGGCGCGTAGCGTATAGAAATTTTTGGAGTCAAGATACTCCCTAGATTGCCAGAAATGACCCTTTCCGGGCCTGGCTAATTTACAGATAAACGAAGAATAAATAGGTGTCATTGCCAAATTACACCAACAAAATGTGACAAATGTCAATAGGTAGATGAGAGCGCAATAAAAAAGTCAATTATCGCGAATAAGTAAAAAGTGGTAAAGAGCTGAAAAGGGCGCCAGCAGTCCATTTGAGTCCGTCAGGGGGGGCATCCCCCCCCCTCCTGACTGCATGGACGCTCCGCCACTGACGCTTGATATATTAGTCCAGTGAAATCTTTTTACAAAGCCAGAATACTTTTGAACACTTCCTTATCTGAAATCATTTCCTTGCTTAATTCCCACCCTCAGTTTATTTATTTTATATCTTTGGTTTAATTTGTAGAGAATCTAGCTACAATAACCAACACAGCAAATGACCTTGTAGAGATTCAGGCAAATGTAAGATCGCTGTTTACGCTATACATAAATAAATGATAAATTATGGAGGACGTGCTGAATAAATATTTCTTTATTCATAAACCTAGATCAAGGAGACCTCGGAGATTAATATTTCAACCGGACTTGCTGGCTGAAGTTCTGCCTTAATTAAGTAATGACCTCGTTAAACGTACAAGTACATGAGTACAAGGCCAGGAAAACTATTTGGCCTTCATCCATCTCCCCCTGATAAAAGAAAATAAATAAACATTACAGTATGAGAGAGTTTATGGTTTACACCTATTATCAAATGTAATCAGCACGTACAGACCAACGCACAGACTCACACGCCTCCAACGAGATGCAGGCTATGATCTGTCTGAATATTAGCATTAATTTGTCTGATATATCCACAGTTTTGCAGACATTAATACCAAAAAACAAAACCAAAACACAGATTAATTGCTGAAAGTTTGCTACATCTACTAACATACGTCACATGGCATATCAATAGTTCCTGTACAGTAGTTCTGGCAAGCTGTCAGTACATACATCCATGACAACATAATTACATGTTTTCCGTTGTTAATTCTCATAGATACAGTTCAGGTCACACAACTGGGTATGTATTGAAATATACTAACACTTGTTGGTGACTAAAAACTCATATTAGAACCTCATCCATAAACCACACGTTCCCATCAAATGGGGATGATACCTCTAAAAGCTTCATGGTCCAACTGAACTCTGTGGAGGTTAAAGTTACATACAGTACACCAATTCCCTGCCTTCTCAAAGCCAAAAAGTCCAGGATAATATTAACCATATCCGTAAGCCACATGTAATTGTAACATAACAGTGGAAAACATATGATATGAATGTATGCACACAATAAATGGAGCCAAATACATATTACTGAAAGTCTTATCCAAGACACAAAAGAAATATTACTAATAGTGAAAAATCTATAGTAAACAAACATCATAATCCTCAATAAAAAATATCTGTTACATGCACTTGACTTTACCCATTCGTCTAATGTTCAATATTCAATGTTTTCAGCAATTTTGTAATCTCTACATGATCTCACTTTCTGCTATAATACCAAGAAATGATATTAGATCACAAAATTGAATTTGCAATCTTAGCTGAGATTACAAATATTTGATACCACAAATATTTGATACCAATGCTACAGATTTTTTTTTATCGATTTAACATACAATATATTAACTTACAATGTAGCAACTTCAAATGTTCCCATATTGTAATAACTTCCCAAAACACACGCAAAAGATTTTGTTTTTCCTTGTTATTTTTCTTAACAAATTTGTTTGTTAAACGGTAACATTAGTGAGTCTTTCTCTCAATCAAGTCTTCAAAAACTATGCACTTACGCAAATTACTTACCATGTCATATCAGGCAGGGAACAAAATCTAATGGTACAATCCCAGGGGTAGAATCCTCTTTGAATTTTTTTCTTCAAAATCTCCAATATACAAAATAAAAGCCTTTATCCTACCGTAGGCATATTTGCTGAAAAGTTTCCATCCAAATAGAAATCCACAGACAATTCGGAAAAAATTGAGCTTTTCTTAGCACCGAAAAAATAAATTAATCCAACTGTTGACTGTAACCTGGATGTGCTCATTGATACCGAAGCTTTATTAAGCTGCTTTGGTTTCTTAAACCAGGATTATGTTTTATATCCCTTGACACTTTACTACAAAATGATGTGCACAGCAGTCTACAATGTGCAGGAAGGCATGAGTGTATGCTTATATCCTGACTCACACATGAACTCCTATAATTGTGACAGCTAGGCTCTATTACCTCAGAGAACACTTTTTATGGAAGAAGTACAGGAAAAAGAGAGGAAAAAAAAGAAAGGAGAAAGCCGGATCGATCGCTCGGCAGCGAGAAGCTCTCCAAATTTTGAATTTGCCAAACTGCGATTTAATAAGCAACTGTGATCCTATTATTAAACACACAGACTTGCAAGGAACGGTTGGTAATTGCGACCAATAATTGCTCTGAGCATCACAAACTCTCTTCGGCTGGCTCCTCCTTAAACTCCAAACCGTTGCCGTAGCAACCATGCAACACTTTCTCGGGAGCTGGGTTCATAATAGCATGATTTGCTCTGTATTTATATAGCCAATTGAAGCTTATTTGAAAGGTGTTTTAGAAACTCATGTTGAAAAGAAAAGGGGGCAACTTTATGTGCTTGAACTGAACAAAAGCAGGCGAGATCTCAGAGAAAATGAACAAATATGCATATAAATATACAATATGGTAATTTGGTCACGATGCATACAAACTATTAAATTTTGGAGGTGACTTTGGCATTATTTGAAGAAAAAAAATTATCGGTGACAAAATCGGTTCAAAATGTAAATTGCTTCACTCAATTCCATCTTGTTCTGAAATTCTTGGGTTAGAACAAATAGTGACCAAGGAATACTCCACATGTACAAATTTTGTTAAGACAAATGATTTGCATCATTAAGTACATTTAATCAGTTAACCTAATCGATGCGGATGGTAGATTGAAACTGAGGACAGTAGACCACAATGATGCATATCTACCTTCTGAATTTTCATTACAGTTTCCAACATTGCCCTGTGAGCATGCATGCGGTAAAATTGGTTGCACTATGGATGTGTGTCGATGAGTAAACGAGACAAACTAAATGTGAGGAATCTTCACAAGTTTTGTAGTACTAAGTCATAATCAATATTGAGCTATTTAATAGAATTTTGATGTAACATTCCACATAAAAACAGGACTGTAGAGAAACTCACAAAATCCTCATTGCTTTTGCCACATTCCCACTTACTTAACTAAAGTAGGTAAAACTTAAAGGAGACACAAACCCAACCATCATCTTTAGCTTATATCATAGAGATCTTTGGAAGAACAACTCCCCAAACAGGTAAGAAATATCTTGTTTCGTTTGGGAGACATCCTAAGAAGTCGAATCTAGCTGGGAGCTGCCATTTTGTAAACCTGTGTTGCCATGGCGCCACTATAGGATCTGAAACCTTTCACTTTAAATTTCAAAAAAGGAAAACAGGACGGGAGATTATTGAAAAAGAAAAAAGAACCAAGCGTCCTTGAGTCTCATAAATTTACACAAAGTCCACTTATAATTTTATAGGAAGGCTGGCAGAAGGGTCATCAGAAAATGAAACAGCAATTATAAAGTATACAATTGATCTTTTCAAGGTTGGAGAGTTTACTGCCCATTGTATCAATAACAATTCATTATTTCTGTGATTCCTGGAAATAGGTATTTGCACAAAAATATATCTAATCATTTGACTAAAAAGAAAAATCATTACAAAACTAAAATGATATTTGTTAACATTGATTAAACAATCAATGGTGACCCATGGTAATTCATTAAATGAAAATGAAATCAATTTCACTTATGGAAACATACAGTATGTATAGAATACACTGCTCTCAACTCAATTTGATTAGTGTGCAGCACTTTTTGTACATGCCTGGAATAAACGCATGACAGATCTGGTCTATAAATAGATGGTCACGTGACCATCTTCCCTTTTACTCTGACATGTGCATTTAACATTTGAACATGAACATCACAATTGCATGTAAAAACAAACTACAAAACCCACAAACTTAAACATTCACTTTGACTGAATTATTCACAGTGAGTCTAAACAGGGAATAATAAGAGGCTCAATAAATTGGTAACAGCAGTCTTGGTCATAGGATACAGAGGATAAGGGATGGGGAGAGGGGAGGGAGGGGGGAGGGAGAGAAGAGGGAAAGGAGGAGAGGAGAGGGAGAGGGGGAGGAGTATCCCCTTCCCTTATACCTAACTTATTCACGGCCAATATGTTCCATATAATAGTTATGTCTACTGAAGAAACGCTGCACAAATTTTTGATTTTGCATTTTTCCGCATAATACATTGATATAATATATTGATTAAAATCACTTAAAAAGGTTGTTATTATATTTGCATTATATAATGCCACACATTATATGAATAGTCAAATGTCAGCATACAAGAGTTATCATGTTTACTCTGTGAGACTGCCGAGTCAAATATGAAAAAGAAAATAGTCCTTGGATTTATTAAAATATGGATTATTTTTCACTCAGATATAACAAATAAATGTGAATTGATTTCCATCTACAGTTAGTATTCTAGTCCATTCAGGCACAAATAATATTAAATACTTCCTGAGGTGAAATAAAAAAAAAACTATTAAAAAATATTGTTTCATTAGGCACATATAGTCAGCTAGAATATTCCTGTTAATTGCAAACAGTGTGGTAACCATGGTGATAAAAGGAAATACATTATTTGACATGTTAGTAATAAATTAATGACAAATTTTGAACAGTTAAATACTGTAAGCTTTGCAGTGTTTTTAACCAGTGATTTTGAAGGTAAAATGGACAGATATTGCATGAGAACTTACAAAGGACCTGCTTAGAAAATCAGTTTGAAAGATGCATCTCTTACATGCTACTGCCTATATTGTTTTTTTGTTGTAAATTACAACATTATTAGTTGATTTTACTATATTGTTGGCCCAATAAATTAAGGCAACAAATGTACAGGTGAACAGACTGGGTAAACCATTTTCAAACAAAATAACTAAATTTTGGTAAAACAGTTTCTTTTCCGTTTCTATGGTAATAGGATAATTTAACATTTTTGTTTTGTGCCCATTTTCCTTAGAACAGAAATGAATCAGTACTTAGTAAAAGGGAGAAACTAATTAAAGACTAAATGATATTTTTTGAAACGTCACATTCTCATCACATGAATATTTGTAAATGTAAATAGAGATATATTGTAAGATGTGAGTCACTAAGTGAAATGTTCCTTCTAACATCATTATTCTCCAGGGTAGTCATTCTTAAAAGGCTTGACAATTATATCTTACCAGCATGAACTTTTGTCAGCAAATTACATCGACCATGTGAACTGGGTTTTTTTTATTAACCGTTATTAGATTACCCTGTTTCTATGCAACGAGACATTGCCACAGGTTTTTTTTATTACTTATATGAACCGGGAATTTGCTGTTTCAAAGAGCAAACTTTATAACATGTGATGAGGATCATCACATTGACACAGTTTCTGCATGAATGAAAGATTGCAATGTTATCAGCTACTGTTCTGCATGCTGCTATTTGTACCTATACAATGGGGAGGGGGGAGGGGGAGGGAAGGGAAGAGAGGTGGTGGTATGGAATTATAGGGATGGTAGATATATGTAATAGCAAGAGTACAGTAGTTATGAGGAGACAGGTAAGAGACGTAGTGAAGTATATATGCATATTCATGATTCAATAACATTATACTATTCTGTCATTTATATTCATCAGGATACTATCAAGTCGCAAATATTGAAAACTCCGTAGATTACAACGTGATCAAAGATGAACCCAGTATGTCATACATAACGTTAAGGTTAGAAGGGCTGTGGGTAATGCATTGAGAGGCTGTATAAAAGGTTGTCCTAATTAGGGTCATGTATTGGTGGCTCGATGAGAACAATCAACTCAGAAGTACTCCTTCCACAGCTGACATTAAGAGGACAGCTTTTCCATGGAACCTAATATTAATATTGTTTCACAATTGCCAAGAATTCACTTTTTACAGTATTCATCCAATATTGATGAGTCATTTTAGGTTAAAACATTTGAGAAGGCCATTCATTAAAATTATATAACTGTGATCTACTTCCTGCCAGATTCATTCAAGTAACTATTATAATTATTTATATGAATAATGATATGTTTTTTTTTTCACTGCTATAACTAGTACTTGATAATTACCATAATAAAAATTAAATAATAACACCAACATGCCTAGAATATGTCAATGACATATAACTATCAGTACCTTATTGAAGTTCTGGGTTAGTTTACCTCTAAGTTTTCTATTACAATGAAAGGACACTAGAAATGAAAAATGTTATATATAAGCCAATATCCCACATATGTAATTTATAATTAATTCATAGATGATGAATATTCAGTTTTGCTTCAAACAACCAATCTGATTGGCCTATGTCATTACATCATTCATGGAAGAAGGACGGCAGTGAAGGCACATTTTGATTGACAGTCCTGATTGTTTAATTGGACAGCCATCAGTCTTGTCATATAAAAATGAAGAAATATAATCCAAAGAGATCATTCTTGCAAGCATGAATGATGGGATACATGCCACATCTCCATGGCGACTGCCTATTACTCGAGCAAAAACAAAAGCAAGTAACCCCCCAGCAGAACTACCAATTTCTCAGTTGATAAATTAGGAAACTCATATATATCCTACGAAATCTCCAAGGACCTGAACATCTCACTGACATTTGAAAGAATGAAGGGAGAGGACCTTCAAAATTATTGAACATGTGCAGACAAAGACTATTTAGATGCATCCACACGAATAAGAGGTTCACTGAAGCATTACCGAATGAAAGGGTATGAAATTTACTTAAGTTTTGTATGACCATATGTCAAGGTAAGAAATTTCACTGGGTTGGTATGCATACTCATGTACTAAACAAAAGTCTGTCAATTTGTGAAGAGTTGATGCATCTTAGATGGATTACAGTGATCAAGGGGACTTCATATTATATAGCCAGTGAGGAGGAGGAGGAGGTGGAGGATGAGGATGAGGATGAGGAGGGAGGAGGAGGAGGAGGGAGGAGGAGGAGGAAGAGGAGGAGGAGGCCAGTTTTGAAATTCCCTGTCGATCTCATCTTGAAGAAAACAACATGGACTTTCCTTTAAGGTTGTCCAAACAGCAAAGTCGGTTGATTGTATTACTTTATAAACTTGTAATACTTGTATTAATGTAAATGTATTATGGAAAACATGACTAATAGTTTCTCGTGTTAAGTTCAAGTGGTTCAGTCGCACAAAACAACCTGAAGAGCAGTTTAGATTATCTTACGTGAAATTGAATTGTCACAACTCAGGCTGTTTACAAATAGTTGACTATACGAAAGATGCGATCAAGGGTGTGTTAATTGGTCTGGAAATGGCGTAATAGGCGCTCCGTGCTAAATTGTTAAGAATTTACAAACTAGATTAGATGGGAAAGTATCATGTAGAAGATCTAGTCGAGACAAGTAAGAGAGGAACGCATTAAATATTAACCCAAAGTATGTTACAGATGAGTACATCACCCACAACAGAATGTAAATATATTAAAC
>KN883586.1:29490-50275 GCA_000934455.1 Apostichopus parvimensis | reverse complement strand
AAGTAATGCCTAGTTTCATGATTTGTTATCCATTGATCAATATAAGTCAAACAATAGCTTTTCTTAAAGGCATATAGGCCTACCTGACATGAAGTGTTGTGTCATCAAATACCTTGATACTCTTGAGCATATCTGTAATTAACAATCTCCACTTTATCATATCACTGGGACACTTCAGATTAAAGGTTATAATGTTATGTATCCATATTTATACTTAGTCATAAGTTACATAGAAATGTAATTTTAAGTCAAGAAAACGACAAAAGGAAAATAATCACAAATTTTAACGATTTGTAGAGTTATTTCATGTTAGACACAATACTTTGGATGTTTTAAACTTTTAATTATTTTAACTTAAATCTTCACGAGTGTTCAGATAAGATTGTTTATAATTGTCACAATTTGTGTCTCTCCGTTATTCGGTCTGTCTGTCTGTCTGTCTGTTAGTCAGTCCGCTTCATATTCAATGATGATCTTTTCTGTTTGGTAAAAGTAAACAAAACAACAAACATCGAATGACTATGTGGTTAGATCTAAAGTAATTAGAATCCTGATTCGCATTCATTTTCGTTTTTATTTATGTTGACTATGGGTGATCGAGAAAGCCTATATAGTGTTCCAGGGACCACGCTTGTTCCTTTCTCATCCACATTAAATCTCCTATATTTAGTTAAACATAACATAGATTTGACTAATTGAAATGCTTTACTGATACTTCTTTACATAAGACTCACAATGTGTTATAATTTTAAACTATACCTGTACTGATTTTGACTATAGTTAACCATAGCTAGCGTTGCAAGAGACGAGGGAGGAGGGAGGGGTGGAGGGGGTGGAGGGGTGGAGGGGGGGGGGTTAGATGCACTCATTCCCATTAATTAAAAGAACCCAGTCACCTTCCCGTTTGAAATGGTGCACCTGTTCTACCGCAAAGGTATATTACGGTTTAATTCCGCACTCCCTGTTTTGTATAAAAGACTATTGGTATAACTAGCAGATTTAATCTACGAAACCAACTTTTACAAATGCTGATAGTTTGAGCCAAAGCATTATGATCCTGGATACCATTTAGAGACTTCCGTTTGATGCGGCCTTTTGGCTAAGATCAGGTGTAGTATCTTTTCCCTTTCGAGGGGAATGGTGATACACACCCAACTATAATCACACAGTCATAGTCCCGATGCAAGGGAACTGGGGTTGAGAGCGGATCAGTCGTTTGGTTTTCGTGCTCAGGTTCTTTCCTGGGTGACTTTTCTTAAAAAGTATTTTGGTGCGTCCAGTTGGCAATCGGCCGAGTCAATGGGCTGAATAGCAACTCCTAAACCAAAAGACCAAGCCCAGGTACAACAGAATGTTTTATTTTGTCACTATTTCCTCAGGAAGGAAATCAAATAGGGGGAGGAGAAGGGAGAGAGGGGTCGCGGTTGTGGCCCTGCACCCTCGGAGAAGCACCATAAAGGTATGGTGAGATCATTGATCAGTCTCAAAAATAAAAGTTGGCTTTCTATCATGGAAAAGGAACATATATAACATGAAAGATGTAATAAGCACGGCATGTTATTGGTAGTGAGGGTGAGGTATAACAGTAATTAAGAGAGTTAATGACTAGTTAATATATTATAGGGAATGTTTTACTATGACATCGACAAATGACACCGCATTGCATGAGATAAATATAATATATTTCGCATCCATACAAAACGATTTCTATTGCAAGCGGAATGTAGTAAACTACGTAATTAATTTGCATATGACGTCACTCCATGAATAAATTAAGCGATGGATTAGGTCTATAATCCTTTCAATCCATCTGGGTAATGCCAATAAGTCATGATGTGTGTTAATCATGAATATTAATGAATCTCTTGAATATTGTACAAAGTGGTTTGCAAATATTTTTTGAAATACAAATATTATACTTACAAAAAAAGTCATATTATGGGATTACTTTGTTGTTTTCTTCAAATCACAGCGAGAGATAAAGAGAGAGAGAACATTTTTTTAACTCGTCAGTCGCTCAAACTATTTTCTTTTTGAAACAGCGCCCCCCTTCTAGTTACGATTAGATGTAGGACGCGATGTGGGATGGGACAGGATCTGCTCCCTGGGGAACAGGCGTTATTGTTCCCTCTAGCCAACAACCCTTTTACCTTACCCACTTACCTTAATGAGAATCACCAAATACTTTGTCTTTGCTGTACTACTTGGTTGGATTAGTTATATTATCAGAAATTATACCAACTGGTTGCAAAAAAAAAGTACATCGTGATTGTAACGCAATATAAATCGATTTAACACTCTGAGAAAAATAATAAGAGCATATCAAAAATTAAAGTTGTCAATCATGCAGTCAAATAGGTCATAGTAATAGTAGTTGCTGAGGTCATTAAAAAACATCGATTGAAAATTGACCACACAGCCTAACGTTTGGGTTACCAATAAATAGACCATCAAATAATCTATTAGAGTAATTACATTAAAAAAAGAAATGTTTTCCGAAAGAACAAAGAAAAGGTTTGTATTCCCTGTTGCTATCACGGGTTTCGATCCGACAAATGCACGTTATGAGTGCACTCTAACAACAGACCCCCCCCCCCCCCCCCCCCACTCAAAAAATCCTAGCTACGCCACTGCCCCCCCCCTCCACACCTCCACAAAGCAGACATTTGAGTTGGATTTGTCTTAATATCCGGTGATATTAGACCCGTGAAATGAAACACAATCTGAAAATTATCTGACAATATAATATATGTTGAACTTAAATGATGACTTAAGGCACAAAAGTAATTTTGATATGTCTTAAATCATTTATAGAGAAAGTCAATAATGGTAGGTTGTGTTTCTAAAACACTTGTAGTTTGTTGAGAAATGACCCTTTAAATGTTCTTTATAGCTTAAGTGATGGGATTATGTGTTCTAATACACTGCAGACCCTAAGGTCAGTTCCTCATGATGCATAACAAAACTCAATAGGAAAAACATATAAGACTTTTATGGCCCAAAATGACATGGCTATTAATATTTTATAAACTTGTTAAGGACAAATGTTTGAGAATATCATCCAAGAACGCTATATTCTTGTTTTTTTTTTCTTGGACTATGATTAATGGTGACTATCGTTCTGCCTAAAGCCATCCACGAAAATCTGTACGATCAGAGCAAAAATTAGATATAAACTTCAAAGGTTTGATAAATGACATGATCAATGAATTCGTGAGACATTAAGAAACTCCTGGATTGATTTAGACATTTCAATAAAGTCGTTGATTATGATTATTGGAATGGTTGAAATCACATTAGATTTCTTTGTTCGTGTACACTGAGGGATATCTAACTGTCATTATTGCATTATATTAATGATGCAAAGTTATAACCCAACGCAAAATGCAGTTTCCGTTACGATATAGATGGCAGCATGTATAATGAAGAAGGGTACTTTAAGGCCCTTTAAAGTAACTGTTTGCAATTCATAATCTCATTTCAACAGCCGGCAGCAGATTCACTCAAGATGTCAAACATTACTCCGTTTCAACGTTATGCCATTCTTTCTTATTGTACAAGTGACGTGATCTGGTAATGATTGCCTAATAACAGAACATGAATAATTACGTCAGCCCGAACGTAATTTTCAAATGAAGGCTTTCTCAAAAATGGTTGGAGACTGACGAGGCAACCCTGTAAGTATAGTTTTCACGTACTGTTGTGTCTGTTTAAGGACCGTCAGTATCCTCTCATAACACCTCCCCCCTCCCCCACCCCTCACTCCGGCACCAGATATGCTAGAAAGTCAATTAATGGTCACCCATGTTCAAACGTCCACAAGCATTTTACTGCCACTCTCAGAACATCTGTTCCTTCTCCTACAGACATATAGTTGTTATTGGGGGGGGGGGGGAAATATCAGGGGGGGGGGGGGGCAGGGGCGTATCCAAGCATTTGGATCGAGGGGGGTGAGGAGAAATATTCGCCAGGGGCCTCTCTCTCTCTTCACTGTACTGTTTACGTAGACACTCTCAGCAAATTATTAAAAGCCGAAATTACCGTTTGCTATAATTGCACATGTTTGGGTGATGAATTTGCTCGATAGCTTCATAGTAAAGATAAAAACAAAGTCAGTAAAAAGGTTATTTGTAAAAGCCAGAGTGTGTGACGTTTCGATCCTATAGCAGGATGATCTTCAGAGGCTAACTGAAATGAAGAACAAAACTAAGGACACAAGATGAGAGACAGATGGACAGATGGACAGATGAACATAAACTCGGTATTTATCTGTACATCCAGGTTAGAGCATTGCTGTTTGTTTTGGTGAAACGTTGGGAAAAAAACCATTATACAAGATAAGACCATACCGAAGCTGTCACGACATTTTCTAACTCAGTTAAGTGTGAGAAATGCCGAAAGGTAGGCGGAAAAGCAGTGGGACCTAAAAAAAAGGTTTTTCACCGATAATCCCTGGAACTCTCCGACTGTGTGTAAGTCAATACGCCAACTGAGTGCGTTAGCTGCGCAATCACCACCAAATATGCATTTGACTAGAAACCGTTATTAAAAAGATACCTTCAGAGGAAAAATTAATTTTTGACTGTATGAAAGAGGAACATATGCTAAGGAATCCTGGTCAAAATTTTGCGAGCATTTATGTACATAGCGTCGTCAAGATATTGGTATAGTTGAAACTTTCACAGATGGTAACATAAGTGAACTTGGAGCAAATATGTGTGACGTCATAGTAGCACACTGCCAGAAAACAGAATGTGTTCCTTAAGTTTCATAATATTGTTTTGATCTTGGATTGAATAGAGTTCCAACTGTACCCAAAGGGGATGTGAATTTGAACAATATGTCAATGACTGGGGTATGTTTAAATGTTGATATATGTATCCCACATTCGAAGTCGCAAATTTGATTCAAATGTTAAAGAAACACATAAATGAAATTTGTTAGTGTGTTTCTATAACATATATACCTGTTTGTTTCAAGTTCATCGTGGTTACAAAGTGTGTCAACTTCAAATGCTGTTCTCTTGGAAACGGTCTACATAAAAATTGAATGCAATCTTCACCATTATTCTTTGATCAGCCAAACGTAAATTCTCCTTTGAACTACCCTTTTCAGTATTAGGCCTACTTGAATAGCCTTCAGTTAAAAAAAAGAAGGAAAACCCGGACTTCTATAATTCTATAGACCAATCCAAACGTTTATAGCAAATGTTTCTATTGCCTTGCGTACTTTTCATATGGTAATTAGCGTTGTTATGATTAATTATCACAAATCCTCGAGGTTAACGACCAGATCATATGCTTAATTATTATTATTATTTTATTTTGCAAATACAGATCCTTCTCATGACAAAATTACTATTTTAAGTTTTATAATTTGTGCAAAAGAAACTTTAATCATTTTTGTCAAGTGCATGATCACTTGCAGTGCCACTTGAATTTCTACTCGAAACTGTTTCTTTTTCTCTTAGTATAGACTTGAAATAAGCTGGAAGGGGTTTTATAGCGACATTTGCTAGTCTATATATGGTTGTTTAACACATCAATGAGTACACGTTTATGTTTGATTGAATAATTCAGGCTTATGTTATTCCTCCCACCCCCCTAGGGCATCTTTTCCAAAATTCCTCGTCACACTAATGAAGAGGTACAGTATACGATATTAAATATTATTTACATAGGATCTGTCTTCATGAGTAAATAAAACGATTAATTTCATGCGGCAATAAATGTGGCGTAAAATCAGGAGATAGAAGAAGAGGGAAGAGAGATAGGTATATGCAGTGACAGTAAGTTATGTTATTTAAGGAATTGAATCATAATTTAATACTGCAAGCCCGCCCTGCCCCCCCCCCCCTCTTCCCTCTCGGGAGAATAATGATGTCATTAGAAGTAATATGAGCTGTCACTATATTCTGAAGTTTTTCGCCAGGGATGCATATATAGACAGATCAAAACTGCAGGAGAAATTTGAAGAAGTTGATAATTTTTGGATCAATCTTTATTGGGTACCGTACATGTTGTCCTTTATATTGTAGATTCATAACATTTTAGCCAACTTTACGATTAAGTTTCTCTCTTCCTTTTTTCCCTTTACGATTTCTTAAACTTCTCTCTTTGTCAATATTGATGTTAATTTTATCGCGACTTATTCGGATTTTTTTGGGGGGGTTGGGGGGTAGAGACAAGTAGGGGTAGGTATACGAGCGGTGGGGGGTAGCGTGATGGATAGGGGGTAAGAGGGTTGGGGGTAGGATGGTTGGGGGGTGACCATGATTGAATTGCCTTATATTATTTTCCTCTGTGGATGAAATATTAGTACATGATATCACGACAAACGAAATCATTTATAGATCAACTTGGTAATGATGGTTTCCACATTGCTCTAGCCAGAAAATAATAGAAACAAATGTAGAGCTATGTTCGCGATAAAACATACGATCAGGATCAGGACTTGTTACCTATAGAGTGACAGAACCAATCGGCGAATTACTTCAATTCCGTAGGAAATCCCGCTCAAAGTACTTACATTTTGGTTCCCGAAAGAGAAAACTATATGGAGTCATTTTTACCGACCTTGCAAAATTGTGGAGGGGGGGGGGGGTGCGGGGCCGCAGATTGCAAAGTCGGCAATGGCTACAACGCGGATCGCAAAGTCGGTAACTACTGTTACGGTTAAATTTGTCCCACACGGCAGCATACAGAAACGTTGTACTCAAAGCCGAAGCCACATTGAATTAATCCCGTCACACACCAGGAGTCTATGCAAGCTAAGTTTTTCAGTACCGCCCTTATTACATCGGGAATGCTTTAATACTGTAGTTTTGATTGAGAAAAGTCACACAAGTTAGAGTATGGGCCCAAATCCAACCAACAGGATCCATTCTCAATCCCTAACATCGAGACTATACGACCAATGTGAGCATGGCAGTAGCATGACAGGTAGAATTATCCTTGGTATGAGTAGTACCAGTATAATTACCCTCGGTATGAGTATAAGTACAAGTAATATTCCCCTTGGTATAAGTATGAGTACCAGTAGAATTCTCCTTGGTATGAATATGAGTACCAGTAGAATTCTCCTTGGTATGAGAATGAATAGAATTAATATTCCCCTTGGTATGAGTACAAGTAGAATTCTCCTTGGTATGAGTATGAGTACAATTAATATTCCCCTTGGTATGAGTACAAGTAGAATTCTCCTTGGTATGAGTATGAGTAAAAGTAGAATTCTCCTTGGTATGAGTACAGGTAGAATTCCCCTTGGTATAAGTATGAGTACAAGTAGAATTCCCCTTGGTATGAGTATGAGTAAAAGTAGAATTCTCCTTGGTATGAGTACAAGTAGAATTCTACTTGGTATGAGTATGAGTACAAATAGAATTCCCCTTGGTATGAGATGAGTACAAGTAGCATTTCCCGTGGTATGAGTATGAGTACAGGTAGAATTCCTCTTGGTATGAGTATGAGTTCAAGTAGTATACGTTTTGGTATGAGTATGAGTACGTCGAGTACAAATTCAAGAGGGCGAATATGAGTACTGGTAACTTTTCAAGACACTTTAAGTCTGAGTGTTACTACAGGTGAACAGGTGACAGGTGAATATCACGGGATGAGTCCCGTCGAACGAGACTCTAGATATTACCCATGATCTTGCGTTTAAAGGTCGACGAACGACCCTCACTTTGTGTTACGACAATTTCACACCATGCGATGCACACGATTAACGATAGTCAATTCCACTTGCATCAATAAATTTGACGAAAAATTGATTATCTTTACAAACGATGTTTTAAAATGAGCTTTCCTTCTCTCAAGTTTAGAGTATGTCGAGTAAGAACCGACAATCCATCAAAATCTCTCAACAAACAGCGATGTTATCAATTGAGTTCAAACCCTGTATATAATTATGAGTGATGAATGAATCTGTTTTATAATTAACATATTGATTAATTCATAGAGAAAAACAAATTATGATCACAGATCATACAAAAACCACATAGAAATTTTAAATAATTAATTAGAACTGTAAAGAAATTGTTAAGTGATATTCTGACACATTTTGATGGCTTAAAAGGAGCTTTGTTTTGCGTTATAGATATATTTTCCACTTTTAAGCCAGTTAATCCATCAAAAGACAAAATTAAAACCCTATATAAGAGTACTGATATATGTCCATTCCATGATTAACATATTCATTAATTCAAAGAAGAACAATGATGATTACAAGTCCACCAAGATCTTCATTTTGAAATAAAACAATGTTGACTTTTCTGGCATTGCCTATAATTTATCCAATACATGGAGGGATACGTTGACAAAGACTCACATGATACAAAATACACTTAGTCTAATAGCATCAAACAAATTCGTGTTGGTGTGATTTTAGCAGTGGAGGAACTAGATTAAGTTAAACCCCAGAGCTTCAAATGTGCCGCTCCCCTGCCTTGAAGAGTGAACGCACAACGGCGGTAATAGATGGCGCTATGCACATATTGGAACGGGAAAAGTGATGCAGAAACTTCGGCCTACAGGTTTTTGAGTTGAGTTTCTCGGTGCTTGTAATTCGTTAATTTGAACTAGCCACATTCCATATTAAAGTAATAGTTAACATTTTAAAAATCTTTCAATATAACTTTTGCATATGATTGAAGTAGGCACCAACCCAACCATCATTATTGATCTAGGCTATGTAATGATCGATGAAGATGACTGTAATACACAACTTTCCCAAATAATGGAGGAAAACCGTATTCTGTTTGGGAGATATTACGGATTTAATGTTACATCCTACACCAGGCTTATATTTACTTGACGTGCCATCATCGAGCCACTGACAAATTCAATTGTTTTTGTTTCTCGTCATTTATTACTATGTGATGCAATTGAGAGAAGCTTTGCAAATGCTTAATCTAAAATAACAGAACTCCTGCCATGACCTAATGGTAGCATTGGTGTCAATGTCAACACTGTTGTAAGTCTACCTTGAATATTTGAAGAGAAAAACAAAGAGATTGTAAACTGTTTAAGATCATGAAAGTGGTACTATGACAGATTTGCAAAAATAACAGCCATAGACAAAACTAGGGATTTTCCCAAACGGGGAAAGTGTTTTCTTTTTACCTACTTGGAGGAGTCGTTCCTAACAAAGATCTATGCCATGTAAACTTAACATTCGGTATGTGTCTCATTTAATAATGTAATGAAACAAAATCTCGGCGACGGAATCATGTTGAGAACTTTACTCTCTTTGTTTTTTGTTTTTGTTTTCATTTTTTATTGCCTTATCATATTGAGGGGCTCCTAAATATGGAAGCTGGCCCGGGTCTATCTAGATTAA
This sequence comes from Apostichopus parvimensis, assembly GCA_000934455.1. Lineage (NCBI taxonomy): Eukaryota > Metazoa > Echinodermata > Holothuroidea > Aspidochirotida > Stichopodidae > Apostichopus > Apostichopus parvimensis. Next base: position 40,936 of record KN883586.1, on the reverse strand, counting down.
TGGGTATTTCAGTCATATAAGTACTTGCGACACAGAAAGTTTGGCCATATCCAAAGGCACGGTATAGCATAAGACTAAGATAGGAGAATTTCAGATTTACGTAGCTATCTACATTTTGAAGCTAGCGTCTTGTTTGTATTAAATACTGATCATACTTATTGCTCAATAATAATTATAATCAAACAAAACCCCCGATTTTGTTCAAATTCAAAATTATAAATCGAGAGATTCGAAACAGATTGATGTTATTATAGCGTAACGCAAAATTAGGGAGATATGTTTTCTAGTGAAGCGCCCTCTATTATTCAGACTTTTTTGGGGGCCTGTTCGACAATCCAGTGGCTACAGTCACATTGTGCCGCAAGTCATGTTCCATTGTTTTATGAAATGGTATTCAATGTTCAATAAATTTCACACAAATATCATAAATATTATGACCAGAGAAATCTCCATGAAGTTTCAAATTGGCCGATGACTCCTATACCGTGCAGAGAATAGAGTCTTGGAAAGTCAGAATAATTGTAAATCGCTATGCGAAGATCGGCACATTTTCAATTTTAGACTGATATTCCTTATTAATATTTATTGTAATAAATATTGCAGTTGGTGTAATGAAGCTGTACACACCTTAGAATAGCGTATAGAAATGTGCATATTAACACTTTTTTAAAGCTAAAATATAGAGAAAAAAAATCATTTGACATTCATGTAAAAGAGGAACACATTCTAAGCATCTTGTTGAAATATTCCTCCAATTCCCACGATGATGTCGTTTTGTTTTGGAGGAAGGGGTAGGCGCGTAGCCAAGGGGGGGGGGGGGGGGGGGGGGGGAGGGGGGGGGGAGGGAGGGGGGTACACAAAGAAACATTTACTTGAAGCAAGGGGGGGGGGGGGGGGAGGGAGGGGGGTACACAAAGAAACATTTACTTGAAGCAAGCGGATATGATGTCATAGATTGACATTTTAAAAGTGAAGGCCTATAAGCTGATAGGGATGATTCTGGTCGTCATTGAGAGCTTCACTGTTTCCATCGTTGAGGAGCATTGCAATTATCGCTGAAGTGACCACTGAAGACTCACAAACGTTCTTGTGTGCCAATTACGTAGGCTACATATTATAAGAGTACCAAGCAGCAGCCATACACTTCACCTTTCATCTTACACCACTATACATAGGTGATGTGGAGAAGTAAAACTGAAACTAGATGAATAAAATAGGCTATGGAAGTTAATTTCAATACTTGTGTAGGTTCACTATATACTGACCCCATTTTGGCATGGAAGGTTTATATTTAACTTTGGACAGAAGTACTGTTACGACCTTGCAGCGTTTTTATTTTATTTTGTATCACTGTTACAAATTTATAGCAATATCAAATATCATAACTGGTTCTTTGAATCGCGTTTCCATTATGGGGGAGGGAAAGGTGGGCGTGACCAATACGGATTAGTTGTGGTTACTATATAGGCTACGGATCATTGAATTTACAGGTAGGCCTACGTTATCGCAATCACCCACACCTTCTGGAACCGTAGTCGCATATGCCTTATATGTTTTCGACACAAAAAAAACCAGTGACTTGTTCACGCGCTGTACACGGCACTATGAAATTGACTCTATTCAGGCCCAACGACTATCCCTTTTATGTAAATGTGATGCAATATTGATGTTCAGTTTAAGCAGGGAGTTAACAACTCCCTGGTTTAAGAGAACTGGACCTGGTCTGACCCGTTGCCTAGATCTTCAATACCGGCTCTAGCATACTACAAGCAAAACCACGGTATCATTTCAAACCTACCCTTTACTCATCTTATATCTCCTTACATCGAAAATGTGGTCTCAATTACAAACACGACTAAGAATGAAGGGCCCCTATCCCATAATCCCTTCCAATTCCCCATTCATGGTAATTTCCCTCTCCCGTTGAACTGTTAATTACAAGGATTGCCTAATTTGCACTCAATCTGCTGACTCCTCCCAGCCGTGGTTCTGATATTTTGTTTCCATGCGTGTTGTGTGATATACATAATGACTAATAACTAACGTTGTCACGATGCTGAGTATAGTAGGCGAACCCCGACTACAGTATCGTAGATAATACTGAACTGTTTGCTCTGCTATACAGAAGATCAGACCGAATAGTAACTAGTGTCTAGCCTTCAGTGTAAACATACACACAGGAGAAGCGAGGGGGAAAGCATGCTGAGCTATTCTGATGTATTATTACCACAACGAATGCCGGTAGAGCTATTTTAACCTAAAAGAACGATCTTGTTGAGCTGGTTAGTACTAAAGGTATATAACGAATTCGAATTTTCTTATCGTGCATATTGATTTACAGATGTACACTCGGCAGAGGTTGACCTGTTGGCATAATAATATACTATACTACTACTAGTACTACTATACTGTAGTGTACTGTATAGAAAACAAGTAGTATTATTGTATTATTAGGATTTAGAGCACCGGTGCTGTAAAATAAGCACAGATGCTGTCACATAAATAAACAACGGTGATACTAACTTTGGCATAGGTCTGAATTAGCTTAGTAAGTTAGGCATAGGTGTAAGCTTTTTAATTTTTTTTAAATGTTATTTATTATATCCCATTACGATTACAGAGTTATATCTAGGCCTGACCTTAGCTTTCTTCTCAGCTGTAGACAAGTTCAACATGAAACAAGCTCTTCTACAGAATCTCCATAACTCAGAGGTGAAATTGAGTTTATCCACAGTTTGATTGACCTCTGGAACGGCCAAACAATTTGCTCCTGGGCACCTGTTTACTCATGTCCTGTTCATTACGCATTAAACTTAAAACCCATACATAGCCTAATGTTACTACGTATAGGCTCATACATAGCCTAATGTTACTACGTATAGGCTCAGTACAGGCCTTCAGTCATGTTTATGGCTAAGATTGTGAACAACTCTGTTTAACCTGTGAACAAGGCAAGGTTCAAGGGACGGATCCAGCAATTGCTGTAAGGGGTGCGAACCAAGTGCACCAAAGGTGCTACCATGAGTGCAAAGCAAGAGTATCTTTGAGTAGGGCCCAGGGGTGGAGCCCTGGAAGCTATAACATATGAGACAATTTGAACACAGAAAATTAGTGTAAAGTGCCCCAAGAGTTGAGAAGAATTGAGTAGCAACCCCTTCCATTTTGAACTCTGAACGATCTGGGTGACTCTGTTTGCAAAGTAGCAAGGGGTGCTTCCAGTGATCAGAGGTTTACAATTATTGACAGCCCAACTGAAGTGCAGGATGTTACTTGAATTTACACAAAAGTTCACATCAGTACCTCACGCTATCTAATTGAAAACAGGATGTTGTAATAATTCTACAATGAACATAGTTATATAGATTACGATTCTGTGGGAAGTTTGCCAACGGTTCGATAAAGTACAGTAACAACTCTACGAGTTGAACATATGTATCGAAGTTGCTATGAATTAATGGACCTAACCAGGGTCCCAGGCTCAAGATATGCTACATGATTGATGCTATGTTAGAAGCAATATCCTAGACAGGTTGGCATACTTTTTGACGCAAATTTGTGGTTTTATCTGAAAAGACCCCTTTTTAGCCTCAGATCAGCCAGCTATCTGTACCACATCGCTGTTCTGAAATTGGAGGTGTGTTGTTGTTGCCAACACAGAATTTGGACGTTTAACTGATTGCCCATTTCTGACAGTTGGAGCACCAGAGATGATTCAATTTCTGTTGAAATAAGGTCATTACATGCCACACTGTACCTCATATACTGGAAATGTCAGGCATTTTGTGTGATTCAGATCTGGTTGATTTTTTTTAAAAATATTTCTTTCTTATTATTTTCTCGTCCACCCTTTGGAAGGTTACATATATTTACTATTTTTATCTGCAACTTTGCATAAACTTGCTCACTTTATCAGCGGGCGACAGTTTTACAGTATAAACAGTATTTTGCACCAAAAGTTTCTTACAAGGAAGTTACAGCACTTATACGGCACCGTGATATCGTTTTATTGCCGTGCACTGAAGCTAGCACTCCAGGAGGCCCCAGCTACGTAGAGATTAGTTCCAAGAAAGTCCATAGAAACTACATCGACGATAAACCCTTATTGTTAAATAGTGATGTCCAATGTGTAACTAATTATGCACCACTCATAAGTTGCTCGATTCTTTCAAGTATGGAAGATTTCTGATCAACTTTTTTCGGGACCGTTCGACACAGGGGTTATCAATTTATGAGCTGCCCATGAGTACAAAGGTGAAGTTTTGTAGCATTGAGAGTATGCAATGAGGAGAGATTGCTTCTAGGCTATACAGTACAGTGTGCACATGTATTGAAGTAAACCAACACAGATGACCAAACCTTTCTCAGGCGGGAAATGGTAACAAATTTTCGCAATATTTTACACTTAAACACATAAAGATAGAAAGGAATATCACAATTGAATGATGAAGTTAAGGTAGAAGACACATGAATTTTTTCCTCCTTGTTCATTAATTCAGAATAAAAATGTAACTGAAAACGGAGAACAACGTCAGTGATTTTTTTTTAATTTCCCGACCGGGTAATAGTACTTAAATTTTGTTTTCGGTAAGTGCCCCAGGTTTAAATTGTTCATGACACCTGAGGCATGTATGACAAGGCTATAGAGCTCCCTCCGTAACAAAAGATGCATGTATACGTATATATGTAAATTTATGTACTAGTTAGTTAGAGAAAAATGTTACCCGCTTGCTGGAATGCAGTCAGTTGTGCGGATCAAGATCTTCCTGTCTGTACAGCACAGTACAGTCAATAGAGAGTTGTTGGGAATGTCAAATATTGTAGGCAAATTACATGCATCAATGAATAACCTAGAATATTACATTTGTTTGTAACTATAAATAACTTCATTGGACCCTGAGAAATGACTGTGTACATAGCATATGTTGGTGCACCCACCATTCTTTGGATACATAATTGTTTTATATTATATTAACCTGTCATTATTGATGGCTTTTGGTTTGTAACTACAGTATAAATAACTTCATTGTACCCTGAGAAATGACTGTGTTCATAGCATATGTTGGTGCACCCACCATTCTTTGCATACATAATTATTTTATATTATTATAATATAACCACGTCATTATCAATGGTAACCGTTCTCTTTGTGATGTGCACAGTACCTTCTACATTTTGAACGATTAGGTATCAAATTGATGTTTTGTAGTAAGTTATCAATAAAACAGCTCCTTGAAGACAACTCTGATCTCAACATCACCTGGCAACCGCTACATCAGGATGAAAAGATTTCTATTTGTGTGGGAAATATTAATAAAAGACAATCAGCGTCATTAATGGTAGTCAGTAAATTACTCCCAGATATATGCTAGAAAATCTATTTAGTTTTAATGGTCGATCATTTTCATTCTTATAAGCTCTTAACAGCCATTTTGACTTTAACTGAGGTAAATGTATTTTGGGCCTAAAGAGCAATGAACATGATATTTAGCACTCCAGGTGAAGTGTATAATTCAATTCTAATCATGTGATTTCAAGGTATTTCTATTTGAAGTTGGCTGGTTTGTCTGCCAAAACAAAAGTTTTTGGCTTGTAGGGTGAATGTTATATACTTAGATGCACAATGTTGAGAAAAGGTTCAATTGTTTTATTTTTTTGATCACTCTGTTGCTTTAACTTTCGACTGGGTCCGGTTCCAACTGTTACTACAGGGCGTTGTGATGTAATTTTCAATACCGGTGAACATACCGGAAACTTCAATTCAAATTTTGAAGAAAAGTATTTTTTTGGTATTTGTCAGTCTGTGACATGACCCTTGTTTCCTTCAAGTACATTTTTGGTAGGAAATATCAGTTAATATTTGCTGGAAAGTTTAAATTTTAAAATAAAAGTGCATGAATTGAGAAAATGGCTTTACAGTAGGTAGTTTAATGAAAATTTCACCAGGATGTGTCTAGATTAATTATCGTTTCCTCTTTTACATGTTGAAAAGTAGAAAAAAGAGTTTAAAACTTCATATCCTGTGCAGAGCAACTAGTTTGTGACACAGGTATAACTCACAGGAGAATAATCTACTAGCATTGGCCTTTTTAATATACATATAAAACAATTCCTTTGAAATTACGACGGAATCAGATTCAAATAATCCAACGCGGATTAAAATAATCCGATTTTCCAAAACTTCTGCTCAATTCAGCAGAAATCAGTAAGTCGCTTTGACTTTACAACCATGCCGACACTCTTCTCTATAAAATAGTTTCAATTCCTGCTACTCCTTGTCACTTCCGGTGATCTTGCACTGAAGAAGAGCTAGTTTTGCTCAAAAGCTCTGCAAAAAACAAAAAATTGGCTGTTTTACTTCCAATCACTTACCTAATTTAATGATTGCATCTCACTCGAGATCCAGCCTTTCTCTTGATGCAGCATAGTTGTTTAACAGTTTTTCCGTTATTCCTACAGTATATTTTTTTTTTGGGGGGGGGTGGGGTTGGGGTGGAGTAGGAGGAAGAGACCATTATACATATGTTCCTTTGATACTGTAATTCAGTGTTGATAAAGTGTCGGTGTGAAAGGAATTTACTCTCCTTAATCCATCACATGTAATTGTTGCCTGAAACAAGACAGTACTGTTATGTGCCTTCCTAATCTTTTGAACTTTTCAACTTTTATGGGTTCTCTTCAAATATCATAAACATGGACAGCGTGTCTGTGCATGTGAGGTACAGTGCTTTAAAACTGTTCTAATCTGGACGTCCTTTTAGAATATAGACAGGTTGGAAAAGATTACATCATGGCAGTAATAGCTCAGCATTGCTTATGATAAATTATGGAGAAGTTTTCTGTACATAGTTTCAGAGTGACATACTAAATTCATCCTCTTTTAACTGTTTGGGGAATGTGTTACTAATAAATAATTCATCATTCTACAGTGAGGCAGGCTCCTTTGACAGACTTTTTTTTGCATATCAAAGTCCAGTTAGATGGTATCATCCGTTTATTATCAGTCTTTTGAATGGTGCATTTGGTTTATAAGTTACTACAGCAAACACTCATAAAAATCAAGCTAAAGGTCTCACCACCTATCATTCTACACCATCACATGGTATTTTCATATAATTATATATTTTTTTTATATAAAGTTTCTGTATTACTATGTGCAGGTACTGTACAGTTTGTATCGAAATTTTATAGCATTTCTCGGATCAGAGAACATTTTGAAGTAGTTTGGTGCATTCAGTTTACATTACTTCTGTAGTACTGTACTGTACATAATAAATATATTCATTGATTATGATGTCAGTGACCAGTTCAATGGCCATAGTACTTATATAATTACACAGATACAGTAAACATGTACTGTTGTAAGTTCATGCAAAAACTTCAGCATTGATAGAGTGGAAACTGCCGGTCTGCAGACAAACTACCAAAGTGCAATATGAAACTAAAACTAAAAGAGAGATATTTGCAAGTGGGTTTAATTATAAATGATGTATGGGCACTTTTCAAGTGCAAATAGCCCTGGATTTCATCCATAGATGCTTCACAATATTCTGCTACCGAAAACATCTCTTAGCAGGGTCATACAGTGCAAATAATTTTACTTTTTTTGGGGGGGCTGTCAGTCAATGATGAATTGTGAAAAAAATACTTGGAGCTGCCGAATGTTGCTACAAATGATATAAGCTCAGACCCTGCGAGTAAAGTACTTTATATATAAATGTATACACAGTGTAGCAGCCACTTAATACATACATGTACAGTCACTGTACAGACATCTTTATTTTATCCAAATCTTCACTGTCCCTGTATCCTTTTCACACTGTTGGTTCCAATGCATACATGTGTTTTACAAAAAAAAAACCCAGCTTTCTATTACTTATCTCCTTGCTGTACGTGCCTCTTCCAGCATCTGGAGCAACGTTTTGTTCTCACACATGTACTTTGTCAAAAAAATGAAAAGTCTCATCCCTGAAAATGTTTCATTCCTCACATACTTTTTGCCTTTCATTTATTCAATCCAGTATAAATGTAAAATATTGATAAAAAGGAACTCGTGCAAACATAAAATATATTAATATAAACAATGTTAAGATGTCATAAGATGTTAAGGTGATGTTGTCACGCCCATGAAGCCAGGGTTCTACTGCATGTAACGTGCTCTAACGCTAGAACCAAGCTGGCAAGCTCATCCTTGGTACTTCATTTCCAGCTAGTGTCCTTTAAAGCTAAAATATTTTAAATTTTGAGTTAAAGTACTGATGCTATTACAGGAAATATATACCTAATCCTGTATCACAGTATTTCAATTTCTTCTAAAAGGTCACAGTGGACGACTCAGGTATTACCCGAATTTACTCAACTATAATATTCAAATTACATTGAAGACATCAGACTATTGTATTGAACACACGTCACAAATGTTGTTCTTGAAAACTTTGTAGCAAATGGTGCAGCAAATGGGGAAGCAAGGTGAAATTGAATGACCCCAAATGTAGAATTGTAGGCCTTCATAAATTGGTATTTTGATCAACCAGAATTTATATCCAAATTTGTTGTGAAAACATTCTTGTACTGTATACTTGATGAAAAGCACATGGACATGTATTTCACCCTGGAAAAAAATGGTCTCAATGTAGATTTGCAAATCGCCCTACAAATTTAATTTAAAATTTGAATTAGATTCCTGATTGGAGCGTAACTGAGATTCCCTCAGAACTGTGAATTTGGTAGTTTGCACGCACAAATTCTCCACTTAAATTGCAATCACATTAAAAAGTCTCAATCTAGTTTAGCATGTAGGAAATTGGCCATCGTGATATTGCCAAGGAATACTCAATAAGATGATGAAATGGAGGTGTGGGGGGCGTGGGGGGGGGGAACGTCGATTCCCAGGTGATTTTGTACATGTCCCAAAATGCTGATACATATTAAAGCAAATTCCTTCTGGAAAATGTCAGTCCAAATGTAAACGTCTTCAGTTCTGTGTGAACAACCTCTCATAACTATCATTATAGGTATTACTGATGGTAAGGAATGAAATCTCACAGATTTTTTTCTTTCTCAGATCGTCATTTCCATTCCTTATTGATCCTACATGTTAGACTTTAATTAGGATCTTTTTTGTGAATGTTTTATTCCCAATTCCGATGCCTTTTGTTTATTTGTGTCTGGCTTTGTGTATTTATCTACATTGTGAGTATTTCTGTGTGAGGTGACAACTAGATGCTCCATCCTGTGACGATGATGAGGCTGAAGACGATGATGATGATGATGAGTGGGATGGTGTAGGGCAGTGGTTCTCAAAGTAGTCCCTTCCGCCCCCCTGGGGACATTGGGAAGTGTCAGGGGGGTGCTACAGGGTACACAGGGAGTAGGGAGGCGTTGGCACTGATTTGGGGATCCCTGACGACACAACACTGCAGCGATTTAGGGCACAATAAGGCATCCAGGGAGTCTGGGAACCAAAACAATAACTAAATATTGTTGAGAGAAAATTCATCATCTTGTAGGGAATGTAGGCTATTTTTTAATTCCTATATGCATATCTTCGGACAGTCTGATTGCTCGCTTGAGCGGCCGACTTTGAACGGTAGGTCGAGGGGAGGGGGTAGGGGAAGGGGGGGCATTGGGACATTTCAAGATGGTCGACGGGGGCGGTCGTCTAAAAAAGTTTGAGAACCACTGGTGTAGGGTATTTCATCCAGTGATTAAATGTTGTATAGCAATTGTGAAGTGTGCGAAAGCTTATCATAGAACAAGTCAAAATGCTAGGGATTTAATTCTTTCCTCCATTACCTATCTCATCTCTTTATATGCACTCAGATATCTGTACCTACAGTAGTGAAAAGAAAATTTTGTACTGGTTAAGTATACCGCCTCCCAAATAATCGTCTATTGGAGTTGCTACTTTACTATGTTTAAAACTGATACATCTTTTCATTATCAATGTAACCATTTGTGTAGCATTTTTGCAACGCAATTTTACTCGGTAAATTATTCTCCGTGGTCAGATGGTGTTCTGCACCATCAACAGCATTGGTGTTGATGGTGCAAAGTAAATGTATAGTAATTTCAAGTATAAAAGTTATAAGTATATGTACACGCTAATAATGATTAAAAAAGAAATTTGTTATCAACCTAAGAACTAAAATAGAAATATACAAATAAGAATGAATGTGCTTTTCTGGAAACAAAAAAAACCTGTGAATTTATTCAAGTTCAAGAGCCTGGCATTTCGATCCTAGGAGGTACTTTTATCCTGAACGAATTGACAAATGCAAAGAAACAAATTAGTTTCACAAACAAAGTGCTTGCCCCATTCACTTTACTGAGGAATAATATATGCCTACATCAGCAAAGCATATATACTGTAGTGGTGCATTATATATTGACAAGGATTGTGCCCCATCTGAACCCCTTGAACACCTGCCTTTCTGATTGCGACTATGCCATCATATTGTTTTGAAAGAGGAAGCCCCTAGTTCCATCCTTCCACTGCTACGCCCCCCCCCCCCCCAGGTGGTATACAGTTATGTAGTTTGTGAAGTTTACTGTACCTTCAGACCAGTGGAATAGCATACACACTGTATTTACTTTGTGTTGTATATTTATCATCATTTGACAGTTCTACCACTTTGCACTCATGCAGCTTGGCAAAATGATTGTTTTATGAAGATTTATGTTTTTAGTACTGACATATATATAATTGTAACTATTGTATATTTGTGATGGACTACTTTGGTTTGTCTGGAGTGCCAGAAATTGCCAGTTCAAGTTAATCCAGCATTTTAAGTACCTTGCTGTACAGACACTCACCAAAACGTCCTTAGCAGATGTTGATCATATCCTTTTTTTTAAATAATGCCAGTCCCTAATGTCAGTTTATTTCTTCCATTAATTCCTTTCAAACTATTGTTTCGTGACATCATAGACATGCCTCCGAAATTTCTCCCCAAAATTATCACTAATGTTCATAAAGTCCTAGATCTATAATGGTAACAAGGACACACGAAAAATGGAAAATGGTACCAGGCTTGAAGATATGCAGCATTTTGCACAGATTGACAGTACTCAACTAAATCTAATTCCCATAACACATTTGTATGTCATCTCCACTATTGAACTGCTCATCTTGAGCATACGTTCTGTTCCGTAGAATACAGTATATGTGAGAAATGCATGTTAAGTATAGATCTGTGATGTTGTCGATGACAATTAACGCCAAAAGCACTGAGCGCAGTGCTACCAGAGGTGTCAGACGTTATACTGTCCTGAAGTTGTTAATATACTGTTTAGTGTATAAACTGATGAGAAATTCTGGCTGCTATTTATCAAAAAAGTAGTGACAAAGAAATCCCCCCATCCCACCCCCCCTCCCACTAGGACTAAAAATGCAACATGTTAGATCTATTTTAAAAAGGTCAGCAATTGTAGGCAGGATTGGCATTCT
>KN883586.1:15154-27185 GCA_000934455.1 Apostichopus parvimensis | reverse complement strand
CATCCCACCCCCCCTCCCACTAGGACTAAAAATGCAACATGTTAGATCTATTTTAAAAAGGTCAGCAATTGTAGGCAGGATTGGCATTCTTTCCTCTGAGAATCGTTATGGTGGCAATACATTCCCATACATACTGTACATGTACTATAGTTCAGTTTGTTGCCAAACAGCTGCATCTGAAACAGTTTTGTGTGTAAACTTCACATACCTGCATATTTTGGTATGTAAATTTCACGTACGGTACCATATGCGTTTCAAATGAACAGTGGAGTGATTATTTAGCAACTGTGTAAATATTTCATGTTAATGGTTACATTGAAATTTGTATGCATAATCTCTGGAAAGAAATATGTTCAATCTGCCTTCATACTGTATACTGTACAGTCAAAATCTCATTAAGAAGGAAAAAAATGCATAAATTTTACGTAGAGTATAAATGGGATGGATCAATTAAGATCAATTAAGATATTTATACAGATATATCTCTATATGTCTCTACAGATGTCTCTCTCTCTCTATATCTATATATACTGTACATTCATGAATGAAAGTGGGCAATGTACCCCAATGTGGACTTTGTGGGGCGAAAGTGCTAAATGTTACCAATTTAGGCATACCGTCAACAAGAAAAGCTGCATGGCAGTTGCTGCTAAATCCTCTATAGCGGGGCTAAATCATTATCAAACCAATAGAGATATTATTCGCCGCAGAACTAAAGGAAAAAAAGGGTTTGTGACACTTGTACATTATGTAGCCTGTAACCGCAGTTCCCTCAGCGTCGTATGGTGATTTTGACATGATGCCTCAGCAGGTTTAGAGGCAAAGTAGAATGGTGACAGGTAAGGCTAATCGCTTGTAAATTACACAAACCAATAACTTTGGGAATCCTGTTAGCTTTAGGAGTAACTAATTTCAGGGCCGTAGCCTGCGGGTTGAAGAAGGGGGACATGGGGGCAGCTCTACCCCCCCTCCCCCGCTCAGATTTTCACTTCCTAAATGAAAGTAGGCCTGCGATTATGTGCACCCCTGGATAGTATGCGCTATTTCAGTTTGTCCTAGCAAAATGTTCATATCATTTCTTAATATTCATTAGTCAGTAGTATGTAACCTCAAGATTCTAGGCACGTATTGTAGGAATGTTGTTCCAAAAAAGCACCTTGTTTATGTAAACTTCTTGTCAGGGTATATGCACGATGACTGTGTGTTTGTTTTGGTTTTCGCAAGTTTTGTTAGAACAATAAATGTTGAGAGCTCCTAATGTTTAAGCTGCGTGACTAGTGAAGCAGTCTAGTGTAAAAGCACCGCTGTTGGATACCGGTTATGATGATGTTTCTCTGACTACACGATGCACAGTACTCACATCAAGTCCATGTTCTGTACGCTAAAGCTCTTTAGTCTTCTAACTTCCGCACCGCACCGCAATGGCATGAAACAGTTATACAACAGCTCCTACCACAGGCTATGGCTATGAATTTTGTGTGGATATTGTACAGTACAGTAAGCGTACAACATATATGCTGTATGTTCCTACTGTTCGCACTTCCACCTATGGGGAACGTTGCTTTGCTAGATCAGCTCCACAGCTCTGGAACAGTCTCCCCTTACATCTGAAAACAATCCAGCATGTGTCAACTTTCCAGAAAGAACTCAAGACGTTCTTATTCATGAATGCGTATCCATTTGTTTGATAACTGTTGTGTCCATTTTGGGTACTTTGCTCCTGCAGCGCTTCTGAGCAGTTTTTTTTAACTGGATAAAAGCGCTTTACAAATTCTTATATTATTATGATTATTATTAAGTGTCAAGTTAAATACTTGTCAGTTGCTGAATCACGTGAGCTCATGAAAGTAGTCAGATCCTCAAATTGCAATAGAAATCCCTAACCATTGAAATTACGGCCAAATTAAGGCAATAATGATCATAAATGTGAAAGTGAAATATCTTCTCAATTTACATCGAATTAAAATAGATTAGTACTCTTGATTAAGGATAATTTGAAACCTGATTAGGTGATTGGAATCCAATTTTGCTTTACTTTTTGCTCTGTTTCATTTTGGTTGAGCTACTGAAGTACAGTATATAAGAGGATTACGAAATGTTGGACTGATTGATTGCAGTGAACTATATAATTTATGTTTAAGTACTATAAGTGTGAATTGTTCAAAGGCTACAGAAACCTTTGAAAATGAATGTACAGCTCAAATCAGATCGCATTTTTGGCACGATCACAGGAATTGTAAATTGGCATGGATACGTTTATTATTTATGGTGCTTTGTATGGTGCTGTATTTACTTTGTTATTTTCAGTTGAAATCTTCAAAATCATGGCAAATTTGGTCTGTACAATCATTCAACAAGAAGCTAGCCGGTAGTGTCAAAATTGTCGCCATAAAGCTGAGTAGAATGACAGTTAGTTTCAGGTTAATAAAAAAGTCAGATTGTCATATGTTTTAGAGGCAACTGCCAACATGAATAACATACTAAATTGAATATGAACTCCCAATGATGTACCAGGGATCAAAACTTTAACCATCACAGTGGAGTTTACCGTGTGTTGTAAAACTCTACTGCATATATACTTACATGGCACATGTTGGTTTGGCTCCTAGAATACGTGTTACTGTTACTGGCATTTTACTCTGACTAGAGAGTTGTCCGAAGAGAGTCTTGTTATATCAGCGTCTAGATCTTCAGTATTTGCAACTCTTGGGACGGTTGGGATTCTATTAAAGGAATGTTTTAGGGAAAAATGGGATCCAGTCCATCCGGTCATATCATTTTTTGTCTTTGTATCTCCCTAAGCCTCGCCCTGTGATGAATATTAGTTTCGGTGATAGAGTGCTTGAAATGTTGGCCTGGTCCTGCCAGAAAATTTGAATCTAACACTGACTTACGTCGAGACATGACGTCAGTGGGGCACATTGGTCAGACTCGATCAGATCTCACTCTAAGCTTGGCCTTGATACAATACACAGGAATGTGTACGGACTTCGCGTGCGGCTGTGATTCAAACAATCTCTCAAATAACAAATATCTGAACAACATATAATGAAGAAGAACTAGTTAGGGAATTCTGGAACACTTTATCTCTCCAAAAGATTGCTAACTTGCAACCTCACTGGGAAATTTCCATGTAAAGCGCTATTTTACTTTTAGCTTGCTACTGATAGGGTCCCTGCAGCCCCCGAAACGAAGTGCCGCAATGATGTCACCATCGCTCATCGTTCTCCACTGTTCAAAATATATTAGATTAAGTTGGCGCGAGGTTCAAAAATTCACTTCTCCTGAATCGTAGGATGAAAATCCCGGAACGAGACTGGCAATGAAAAAATTATGGGCATATACCCGACAAATAGACTGCCACTAAAAAATTGTCTTTAAGATTACATAATATTGAAAATTCAGCATACCTCATTACTGCCCAGAGTGAAACCCTTCCTTGTTATGTTACATTTTGCTCTCTTCTGTTCTTTCCTTTGATCCTGTACAAACATAAAACAGCTCTCAGAGTACCTTTTGCAAGGTACAGTACAGTAGGTATTGAAGTTGCACGCTTTTAACATAGTTTGACCAGAGAAAGAATGATTGATAAAGTTATCGTTAAATCAGTCTGTTGCAGCTAGTACAGACCATCAGTGTTTGAAACTGCAGTAGGCCCTTTGTACAGTATTAAGAAAGCCCTCGTTCTGTATATTTACTGAATAGTGTAAAACCATTCGTGGGTATGTTTCTTGGTTGGCAATATACTTGTCACTCTTCGTCCAGCGTAGGAAATGTTTGTCTGCAGAAAGCGGTCCTAATCTACGCACCCTTTAACTCTCGTTATTACTCGTAGATAGTAGGCAATACTGTTGCTGGTACATAAAGCGCGCCATTAATGTAGTGACTGCGTTTTTTTCAGTATGGTTTTGGCCTTACGTTTGCAGAGTGTAATGTTATTTGTTATCGTCATGGCAATATTAACTGCCCTTTAATCCGGTTAGGGTTTTAGGTAATATTAGCCGTGCGGTATCACCGGTCTTGATTTTCTTCTTTTATTTATTCCGGTGCTGATTTAATGCCTTAAATGCACTTTTGGTATTTAAGCATGGTGCCCCCTATCCCACATCCATCTCTTCCTTCCAAACCTAACATTTAGAAGTGACCTGTACACCGATTTACACAGACTTTTTGATCCTGGAACATATAGGTAAACCAAGCATGTTTTGGGGAATTTCAAGTATTAGGTTTAGGGTGGTTGTGCCTGTCAATAGTAGTAGTGTCCAATAAAGATACTATACCTATTTCCTCTTTGCTAAGACTTTTCAATCTTGGGGGACACATCAGATTTTGGTTTTTCTATCCTGGTGAATTCCAGTAGCTCAAGGGACTTCTTCGACCTCATGACTCTACACCAGACCAAGTATGTTTTGAGGATTTCAAGTCAGGTTAAGGGTGGTAGTTGTTGTTAAAAATACTCAAAGCACTTGGATTTGGGAATTGTTGCTGGTTTCACTTTTTTACCCGTCTCAGCTTTCTACCTAGTCTACTTTGCAGGGGAATATTCAGAAGGAAAAATGAGTGAAAGGTGATCCAGATGTAACCTGGATATATGGGTACATCAGTGCACATGTTAAAGGTTACCAATAATTTAAGAATACTACATCTAGGTAGTTACTGTAGGAAAAGTGCAATAGAGAGGGAAGGCATGTAATTATATTAACACTCATAAGTACCCAAACAAGTTAATATCGGTCTTTCAATATTTTAGGACTGAAAGTGGGGACAAACACTGTGTACTCAAGGACAGAGGAGAGACGTAATGCGTGCACACTGTACATGTATACTTTATGTGTGTAAAAATCGCTGTGCAGTGAGTGGACTTAGCCACTCTCATTCTTGTTCAGTAGTACTGCTCTTTGATGGATAGGCTCATCTGAAAAGACAAACTTTTGACAGTTTTTGTTATTTCTTTTGTGTTTTTTTAATTCCTGTCATAATCTGAGCTAACTTCTAGTATATGTACAGCATAGTAAGCAACGGACTGGTTTATATTGACAATTTTTACCACCAAACTTACTTGCCACAACCAGCTGGTCTGTTTAATAAACAGTGTTGCAATGACATTGATGCTGACCAATAAGATGATCATGGTGTCGTGATTTTCAGATCACAAAATTCTCATGTTTTCCCAACCTGAACCCTGTGTCATAAGTTTTGTCCTCAAATTTATACCAGAAACTGTGAAATAATTGTTACTCATATTCAATCACCTAAAGCCATTTTATGTCCACTCTCTAAAGAGTTAGTCCCATTGTTATCCTCATATACTAGAAACTGAAATAATTGTTACTCATATTCAAATCATCTAAAGCTATTTTACTGTATGTCCACTCTCTAAAGAGTTTAGCCCCATTGTTGTTTTGTATCTATCTTGTAAACCAGAGGTCACTGGTTCGTTCAAATCCCATTCCAGCCATAAATGTCTTGGCTTTTTTTCCATTGTTTTATTATCTTATTAGTATTGTACAGTACATACTTCTCAAAAGTTTGAGAATAATGTCAAAACCTGTAAGAAAGTACTTTTGAGAACATGAAGCATTTTTTGTGGGAATTTGGAGGCAATGTTGATGACATTTCAACGATGTTAACTGCTGTTTCAGTTAACCTGGATGAAGTGTTACTGTACACTGTATTTGACTTATGGAGACATCTCCTTAAATCCTCTCAAAGAACAGTAAACAGCAATAAACATTCCATTTTGTCACATGTGTAATATTTATAGTGTAACTGATGCCACCTCCACTCTTGATTAATTTGGTGGTGGCTCCTTTGGACTTTGTGAATCAGTAGGAAATCTTGCTTTAAATGGTTTAATCATCCCTTGGTTATTGCTTAAAGTATAGCTACTGTAATTGCTTTAGTATAAATTATCTTCCTCTCCATTCAAATGACTATATTAGTGTCATATTCTGCTTGCGCTGTATCGAGTCTTTCCGCCTCTTCCTAAACGTTGCCATTAGCCAGGGTTTTTGTTAGTAGCCGGGACCCGGGTCAAATGACCAACCTACTGCACGTACATGACCCGGCTACTTTGCATCGCTCAGTAAGAAAAAAAAAAAGGAAAAAAATCGAGAGGAATAAATACCCACAACCAGGTCAGGTGTGATTGAAACTTCAACGTGTGTTTGTTTTTTGTTTGTGAAAAATAGGACAGAAGAAAGGGGTGATTGGGAGGGGGCAATATCATTGACCAAACAGCTGTATATTGCACCATTTTGCATCTAGAGAATTTTTAAATTGCAATTTTCCGGCAAAGGGGAGGGGGGCACCACCTCCCCTTAGACCTCTCCCCCATATCCGCATACAGACAGTCCCGCCTACTTTTCAGCTTGACCCACCTACTACATTTCTTAACAAAAACCCTGTTAGCTGGTCCATACAACCTGAACTGGTTACGATGATAACAACAACTTCAGCCCCTATTTTACATGTGTTGCCCATTTGTTGTAAACATATGGTAGATTTAAGTTCAGTGTTGATGTACAGACTTACAGTATGTTTGGATGGATTTGTTGAGACGGTGATGCCATTATTCACAGAAACAGTATAGCAATGGAGTTCTCTTTAAATGTATGAAATGTATATATACTGCATATACAGTGGCGGAGCGTCCATACAGTCAGGGGGGCGGATGCCCCCTCCTGACGGACTCAAATGGACTGCTGGCGCCCTTTTCAGCTTTTTACTACTCTTTACTTATTCGCGATTATTGACTTTTTTATTGCGCTCTCATGTATCTATTGACATTTGTCACATTTTTAGGCGATGACACCTATTTATTCTTCGTTTATCTGCAAATTAACAAGGCCCGGAAAGGGTCATTTCCGGCGATCTAGGGAGTATCTTTACTCAAAAATTTCGGTTAGCTCCGCGCCAACCCGTGGTGGCGCTCCGCTTAGATAGTGTCGGAAGCGCCCCTACAGACCATTCTCGCCCCCCTTGACCAATACCCCTAGCTCCGCCACTGTGCATATATATTTATTCATTCATTCAGTTCCTTGTCACTGATGACAATTTCCTTTCTTTGATGCTTGTGAATAGACAGCTACTCTGTACTTCATCTACTGCAACATTCCTTGTTGATACTTGTATTTTTGAACAGCAACCTATTATCTTGTCAAGTTTAAAAATAATAATAATTAAGTTCCCTCCACTCTTATGCATCTCTAATTATCAATATGCACTTGATTTTGCATCCACTGAACCTGCCGTTCATAAATTGGACCTAAACAGTTTAGCACTGCGGCCAATGCAATGCACTTCCTGGTAGGGTTGGGCGATATATGTTCCAGACTCGGGAATGTCAATATTACAAATTTGTTGACGCAAATGATACAATAAATCCCCCCCCCCAAAAAATGCTAATGATGATAAATGACGAGATTAGGGCCGAGCGTAAACCCCATTATGACCAATTGGAGATCGTAAAAAAATTGCTTTATTATATGATTGGTCCAATAAATTCAGTAGTGGCTGACAAAGGGTTCGAAGGTACCAAATTGCACGAGGCTCTAGCCATGTTAGCGGGTGGTGTCTTGGCGGTAAAAAAAATTCTCTTCAAGGAGTGAAGAGAATTTACCGTCTACACTTTCAAGTACTAGTTGAAAAATATCGCTGGCAAAAGCGGAGATTTGGTCGGGAAAAAATTATAAATTTTTTACGTTAAAGTTCGAAACATGTGTACATCAACGTAAATGAACAACCAACTGAAGAAATAGTGAAAGGAAACTTACAAAGAAAATAAAATCTATTAGCGTACAAAGAAAACTTGTTCAACAGCAACATCTGTAATTTCCAGCCATACACTGTATATGCAACATTTTTACTCCTTAAGTATTCCTTGGCTCAACCCTGACGCCAGGTGTGTCTGTGAATAATGGACTGTGATTGGTCTAATGTTACTTTTTGCATATTTGTTGTTCAACTAACAGAGCCCTGTGCAAATGTTTTCTCACTGCTAGGAATGTGTTCTTGGCCGGCTGCGTGCGCGGCTGTATATGTCGCACTCACCACTGGTATATGGCGTGTGCTGATCGTAGCTGACAATGTCGTCTAGCAGAAAAGCTTTCTCTTGTTGCAATTTACTTTCATATTGCAAAAAGAACATTAAATAGGAGACACCCAAGTCAACAAATGATGGATGGAAGCTTTAACTTTGTTTTTTTTCCAGTATTTGCAATTCACATTTGGTTTTCTTAAACTAAAAAATAGTATCGAAATTCGGTCGGAAAAAAAAACCGGTTTCGGTACTAAAACCGGTTTACCGTGCAAGCCTACTAGGCTCCATTATCTCTCTTACCCCGTCTGCTCAAAGCTCGACATATACGCTAATTCTGTTAGAGGAAAAATTATCATAATTATCGAAATATCGCGATAATTTTTAAAAGGCAAATATCGCCCAACCCTACTTTCTGGTCACTGCCCACCCCTTCTCGTTTACTATTTGGAAGTATCTGGTGTGCATTTTGTCATCGAGTTCTTGTGTCACCTTGTTTGTAAGTAACTGATGTCATGTAATTTGTGTTGTTATCACAACCGGCTACTTTTACATAAAGACATTTATATATATTTTTTTGTCTTCTGTTACAGGTGAACATTCCTTGGTTTGCTATCAGAGTAAACTCAATCGCTTTTGAAGTATTCCATCCATGGAAGGTCCGATATCCAGGTGACACCTTCAGACCGCCTGACTACAACCCCCCCCCCCCCGTCATCCTTGTGCCCTTCAAACCCTGTTTGTAAACAACTTGTGCAATATTTATATCATCATACCAAAGGCTTTATCAAGATGGCAGCCAGTAGTCAACATGTCTCTGTGGTTTCACTCCTCCTACTGGTCTATCTAGCGGGTTATCAGACCTCCGTGGCAGAAGAAGACACCAAGAGTCGGCGGCCTAATATCGTGTTCATCATCATGGACGACGTGGGTATAGGCGACATCGGCTGTTTCGGTAATAATACAATGAAGACACCTCATATAGACCAGCTAGCCAGGGAAGGGGTGAAGCTAACGCACCATGTATCCTTCCCTATGTGTACACCAAGTAGAGCGGCCCTGATGACGGGTAGATTCCCTGTACGTTACGGTAAGTCCACCGCACTTCACGCAAAGCTAATCTTCACGAAAAGGGCTTTAGTTCCAATTAGAATGTGTAAAAGTCTGACGTTTCGTCTGACGTCGGCCTGACGTCGCCTGACGTCGGCATGACGTTTCGATCCTAGCAGGATCTTCTTCAAAGGCTAAATGACAAGTAACAGTAACAGAAGGGACAAAAACACGCACAGAATACAGACAGGTTAATGAGCATGGTGAACACAAAGAGATAGAAGAATTTAGATGAGCATGCTGTAAGTCTGACCTGACCATAAAGTACTACCATGTGACCTTTTGTTTTGCTTAAACCCTCGGTTACGCTAATGAAATGTCAGGATTCTCATGTTTCTGGTTTGCCCCAAAAAAAGTTTAGTCAAGCACAAGCCAGATAAAAGAAGGAATTAATTTATCAAAGAAAAACAAAATTAAACATGATGGAAGTATTCTCTCCTCGTTTGAAATTGAACCTGCCCTAGTAAATTGGGTGAAATGCCTTTTCTGGGGAGGAAACCAATCTTCAAGACCTACAGAAAAACATCCAGATTTTTGTTGTTTTTTTGTGTAGGTCAAAGGCACTTTCTTGCTGAATTATTATCTTTGGCAATTTTCATTCAAATGTACAGTAGAATACATGCTGTAGGTTGACCTTTGGGTAATGGCTTATGCAGTAATTGCCCAAGGTAGATGAATTGGCACTAGCCGAAGCAAAACGTCAACAAGGCCATTTTTGTTCTATTCGGTAGAGTAGTCAGAGATGAATTACAAAGCAGTTGCAAACCCATCCAAACCATGTTTTGTTTTGACTTACAAAACTGTTCACTTTTTCATTTGCAAGTCTAATAGACTCCTTTTATGACATTTGAGTGTGAACTAAAGTAAGGTGAACACTTGCCATCTGTTTCACCATGCATTACCCTGGTACAGTATAACATGAAAGTGCACAGTCGGGTCATGGATTGAAGAAGAAACTGAAGACCGTGTGTTATTAACAGATGTTGTGAGAATTAAAGATATACCATTGTATAGCTGATTACTGCTATATTCTGGGTACCTTCAATGTAAACACACAGTAGTATACACTGCAAAATATGGCCATACTCCTCGGCAGTATCTGATAGTATGCTGTATTCTGGGTACCTTCAATCTAAACACACAGTAGTATACACTGCAAAATATGGCCATATTCCTCGGCAGTATCGGATAGTATGCTGTATTCTGGGTACCTTCAATGCAAACACACAGTACTGTAGTATACACTGCAAAATATGGCCATACTCCTCGGCAGCTACAGCAGTATCTGATCAGTCAAAGTACCAGTCTTTTGCCATTTCAAATCCTTCTGTTATAATGTTGTTACAAAATGTCTCAAAAATATTTTGTTTACTGTAACTTGATTTCATAGGAAACTTCTACTTCATGATTTATAGCTTGAAAAATTGTTTGCAGGAAAAAACAAATTGTGAAATGAATTTAAGCTTTGCTCATATCGAATTGCAATGTCAACTCTTACCCTCAAGACTCTCCAAAGACTTCCCTTTTGATCGACACGCGAGGAAGATACTGTCTAAAAGACAAGTGAAGACGAGGACCGCTGTGCAATTTTAGGACAAGTAGTGAATTAATGTACCAATTTGTATGGCGTGCCCTGTTTTCAAGACCTTCTGTAAAAGTCTCGACGTGGCGTATTTTAATTTACATAGTCGTGGCACGCTCTCTACCAGTATGCCTCTGATCCGAAACGAACGGTAAGGATTTCAGAGATGGCAATATATCTCTGCCTTTGAGTGCCTTGAGATGGTATTGGTATTAACAGTGGATAAGAATTATGGTGCTTAGAGTTTGTCTTTGAGTTGCTTGGGGTTTCTAGTGTGTCACAACTTACAGGCAAATTGAAGGCAGCACGCAATCATGATCCTAATTGTCGATTTAAATATAGGCATTAAAATGAACCACTTCTTGATCCCAAGAACTTATCTAAAGTTTAGTACCAACCTTTTTTTGAAAGTTGAGAATGGCGCCGATGGCGCTCATTGAGGTTGATTGAACAAAATCGCTGGAGATCGCCATAGATATGCAAATACCTGTGACCTGGGTCACGGATGACGTACAATCCGGACAACTTGCTTTTAACTTCAACATCCAGATGCAATGTGTATGTGTATGCTAGGCTATATTCATACTGTGTAGGTTATACTGCATATGAAAAATGTACGGTAGGTACGTAGCCTACATGTAGGCCGGAAGTTACTCGAAGTGAAGCCCAACAAAATGCCGTATTGTCAGGCGTTCAGTTATAACAGTCATTCTTCCCAAGTAAAGAAATCACAGTTTTGGTTTCCACATCTGAAGAAGAAACCAGACCTTTTCAAGATTTGCACTCTACTTCTTTCGGCATAACGTTGCACAAACTACAGTCACACCAGTCCGTATCAGTACCATGCCTAACAGCATTAGGCCTAGGCTGTTTGTCTCGGCCTATGTTTTGGTTCTCATCGTCATTGCTAAGTCCATTATTTTCTCTTTCTTGTAATTCTGCGGCGTTGAAACGTGGTTCATAACCGTCTGGCCATTTACACAGCAAAGCAATTTTCAAATTGTTTTCATAATCTGACTTTCTAAGAGATAGCAATATGAATATTAAATGTTTACTAGCGAAATGTTAGTGTTAGTTACACACTGCACTTGCACAGTTAGCTAATGTTTTGTGAAACGTGAAATATATGCCTACAGTACAGTAGTTGGCCGTATAGTACGTCACAAAGAGCCCGGATTAAAGCTAATTCATATTTCAATGGCAGCCCCCATGTTCCCGGGGTAGCGTGGTAATAAGGGGTTAATCAACGGTCTAGCGTGCGTTACTCACAGGATTAATGCACGATCGGGGGATAATGCAAG
>KN883586.1:1378-12069 GCA_000934455.1 Apostichopus parvimensis | reverse complement strand
GAAAAGGAAATAGATATATATCTCCTGGAAGTAAATGAAAGACTAACAGCCTCTGGCCAGAAAGTTGCACACGAGTACCACTTGGGAGGCTGCGGCATGCGAAGGTTAATTGAAGGATAATCCACTACAATAAGGTGGTAGGGGGTTGTGAAGGTACTGATTGAAACCTGTATGATAACCATTGAGTTGTACAATTCAGACGAACCATTTTTTCCAGATTATGAGATGTGTGAATATGATCATAGACTACGAAAGTTCTCCTTCCAAGGGATAAATCTGGGTCAGCATACCTGTGATACTTCATGTGACCATTTGGCTTATAGTACCTGGCTCCTCTCACCGTTAGCGTTCTCGGTCCACCATGTTTCTATTAAAACCAAAAAACCGATGGCAGAATTACGGAAGTGATATAAAATTATTATCACATCGCGTGTGTTTCTCGGAGTATGAAATTTTTTCTTCTGGCTCATTAATCTTCAATTGGAACATAAAACTCTAGAAGGGTGTGAGAATCCGATCAAATACTCAGTACCTGTTTTTACTGTACAGTAGGTTTGATATAACTCGCTCGCCAAATACAATTTTCAGCTAAGCCTGTTGTATAGTAGAATGTATTGTACAGTAAGATATTACAGTATATCTACAGGAATATATACAGTATGTCTTCAGGAAAAGGGCTGAAACGTACTCTGCTGTAGCCAGTGGCGGAGCGTCCATATAGTCAGGGGGGGCGAATGCCCCCCCTGACGGACTCAAATGGACTGCTGGCGCCCTTTTTAGCTTTGTACCACTTTTTACTTATTCGCGATTATTTACTTTTTTATTGCGCTGTAATCTACCTATTGACATTTATCACAATTTGGTGGCGATGACACTTATTTATTCTTCGTTTATCTGCAAATTAGCAAGGCCAGGAAAGGGTCATTTCCGGCGATCTAAGAAGTATCTTTACTCAAAACAATTTCTGTATGCTCCGCGCCAACCTGTGGTGGCGCTCCGCTTAGATAGTGTCAAAAGCGCCCTTACAGACCATTCTCGCCCCCCTTGACCAATATCCCTAGCTCCGCCACTGGCTGTAGCCCTCGGTTATCGTTAGTTACTCCTAAAAATAATCCTAAAAATAATGCTAATGTTGCAGATACATTTTTCTAATCTATTTTTGCTCGGGGGTTAATACAGTATGTCTATAATTTGATGACCGAGAGGACATTCGTGATGAGCTGGAAGGAGAGTCCACTTTGAAGAGTCCACTTTGAAGAGTCCACTTTGAAAAGTGGTCAAACTACTTCAGCTTGTACAGTAGTTAGGTTATTTTTGTTTCTTGCTGATAAATATCCAACCCAGAAGGCTTGATAGGTATATTCTACACTAAGGTGACCTGCATGACCACAGATTCAGTGGGGAGATGGCTCAAGATGGCCACATAGGTTACCACACATTGTCCTTCTTCCCCCCCCCCCTCCCCTGTTCATGTCCTCTATCCTCAAGGTACTTAGCTCAAGAGAGCAAAATTTGTGAAAAGAACACAGCGGCTAAAGAAGGAATTCAAGAAAATGAATGGATAGAACGTGTCCCTACCCAACCCTACCCCTCCCCATACCTACCCTGTCCCTACCCAACCCTACCCCTTCCAACTGAGAACTTCACTGTGCATCCACCAATGATATTCATTGGTAGAACATTGCTATTCTATGAAAACTGAGAATCTTTTCTCCTGTAGTTATTTAGCTGACCTTCTAGTAGAGGATATGGTGTGGTCAATGTGCTCCCTCTTTCCCTATCACCATTTCCCTCAACGTTCCCCATCCCCAAACCCATGATCTGCATCAACACCTCCATCCCATGTAGAACTTATGAGAAAGATTACTTAAGCAGCCAAAAGATATTACAGGAACTGCAAAAGGAAAGTCTACTGTAGCCATTGACTCTCTTGCGATACATATCTCCACATCATAAAGTTATTCAGAATATTGCAACATAGCACATTAAAGCATGTTTTATATAAATACATTAAGTTAGTATCGACGGTACATAACTTTGTCTCAGGCTTAAACATTAAAGCCCATGCACAATAATGCACATGGTTGAAACTCTCTCTTCCATCTTCATTACAGTACCTTTATGTAGAACATACAACACATTCTTATACATTACAGTTATTATTGGATTAATTAAATTTCTCTGTAATCCATGGAGTCTCGAATATGGCGAGAAGACCCTGAAGTGCTCTACAAACACAGTGTAAAACAACATCTCCCTGTTTTTTTTCAGCGAAATAAATTGAAATTGCACAGTTTTGTTTTATCTCAATTTTGAAGTATAAGTAAACAGTAATTTTGAATAGAGCTCAGAAGCCAGATGTCCCTGGAATGCGTGCAAGCAGATGGAAAACGATTTTGGACTGCTGAACGGTACTTGTCGTGTAGTAGCACGATTAACGTAGATTTAGTGGATGTCTCCAGTAATGCATGTGCATGTACAGTAGTGCAGTTACATTACTGTAGCTACAGTACAGTAGATGTGCAGTGGTAAGCAATCAATGTAGTTTAAAATACATTCCATCGGGAACAATATTATACCATAAACTTTGCACATGATGCAGACCCAACAGTTTTTTGACTGCCTTGCTCTTTGCCTTTTTATAGTAATTATGGCCATTTTTCACAAAACATTTTAAAATGTCCATCTAAAAGCATCACATACAGTAGCAACCCCCAAACTCGCTTTAAGGACATTACGCAAATGGCCACGGTGTTTGAAAAGCTCACTACAGACCGTCTTTGATTCTTTGACAATGTTTGCATATATTTGACTAGTTGTATTCATTGCAGTTCCTGCATAAAGATTGGTGTTGACCTTGCTGTCATATATGACTCAGACTGCTCATGACCAGGTTTTTAACTGAATTGTATAGTGATCAATATAATTCTGCTTCGGAGTGTTTCATTGTATCATGTAATTAGTGTTTTACAGTGGTCCTCCCTCTATATAATTTAATAGAATGCTTTTTTTTGTAAAAAAAAATCCCAGTCTATCTAAGGTCTATGCACAATTTACATAGAGCAATTAATACATGTATGGGCTGTTTTTCTTTCTTTTCTTCTCCCACCCCCCTTACTTTGTTCCCCTGCCCCTTCCTATGTTCTCTCCCCTGGGTCAGTGGCATAATTTGTTTTCAAATCATTTTCATGTACATTTTCTTTATGTGATCAGCACTCAATCTGTATTGATTCGTCTGCACAAATATTATCAAGTACATTTGAATTTTATAAAAGGGGGCAGGAATGATTTTTGTGCAAGTAAGGAATCTGTATAAAGTTACTGTAGCTCTAAACCAAACGTAAATTAGCATATAATTCGGTCCGGGTATAATTGAAATCAATGTCTTTGCCATACTGTAGTTTGCAATTAAGTTGTTCTACGACCAACATTGAGTGAGATAACAATAGAGTGGGCTCTTGTCATATGATCCATACCACTTCAGGAGGCATATGTTACAGGAATAATCATACTGAAAGCTGTTTTAATATTGCATCACATACAGTTTGTATGGGAACATCTAATACTTTCATACTGTAGCTATTGTGAAGAAAGATGTGCTATAAAGTGATATCTACCAGCAAATTTCATAGTCCTTGTCACAGTGCCTTCCTTGTATAATTGAAATCAATGTTTTTTCCATAGTTTGCAATAAAGTTGTTCTAAGACCAACTTAGAGTGAGATAACACAAGAGTGGGCTCTTGTCATATGATCCATACCACTTCAGGAGGCATATATATGTTACAGGAATAATCATACTGAAAGCTGCTTTAATATTGCATCATATACAATTTGTATGGGAACATCTAATACTTTCATAGTTATTGTGAAGAAAGATGTGCTAAAGTGATATCTACCAGCGAAATCATAGTACTCCCCACAACAAAAAATAGAAAAATTAAAGTAAGTTATGTCCAGGTAATGGTGCAGACTTTACCTTCAAATCTCACTTATAAGCGTACTGTACTTTAACAGTACCACTGTCGATGCAAGTCTGCAGTGTGCATTTTATTGCCTTTGTGCTAAGTTTCTCACATCGGTATGCACCTACAGCACGTTAGGCTACAGTAGCTTAATTTAATTATTAACGTGCATCGCATTATCACATCAATTGTCAACTAGGCTCAGGTGTCATGCAAGTAAGTGTATGTACATGGGTGTTTGCTATTTTGGTATCTACATGAAAAACACTTTCAAAAAGAAGTGAAGGCTGAAGTACCCATAAAACCTTGCCAGCAAAGAATTAAGTGTTAATTATCAAGCTTTGTGATTGGTTTGACTACAGTACTGTAGATCAGTTCACACCAGTGTGATTGCAAAACGGTCGTGTTGGACTGGGTGTGTACAGTGACTATGATTTTACCCTCCGAGACATTTTTACAAACATTTGAGTCAGTTATTGATGCTTCAGACTTTGCAATGGGCATACATGTGCACTCTAGTGTTTTATTATTCTAGATAACTACAGACTTAAAGCCTTGACCCTATATATTACTCAAGTTTGTTGCAACAATAAAAGCTTTTGCAATATTTGTTATTCCTTAAGAAACATTCCCACGTCGGTCAGTACTTTTAACTGGTGCTAGTCGAGAGGTTTTGTATTGTAGTCGGTCAGTGGGATGGGAAAGGGGGGATTGGGGGAGGGGGAAATTTGGCTCTTTTATTATAACATCATGTGCTTTTGATGCATCAAAGAGTGTAACGTGATGTTCATGTGAGTCAATTTGCAAATACTCTAACATCAACTATATAGTTTTGATTAGGAAACCAGACATTGTTATCCTTGATAAAATACCCTGTTGTCATAAATTATACCCTGTTGTCATAAGTGTTCAATAGCTTCCTATATGTTAATCTGTAAAACTAATTGATGAATTCACTAGTTTTGTATTTTCCTGACATTGTTATCCTTGAAAGAAAAACATGTCGTCATAAATTGTTCAATTGTTTCCTACATATTAATCTGTAAAACGAACGCATGAATTCACTTATTTTGTTTTATCCTGTCGCTATGTTTCTCTACATGTGTGTATGTGTGCGTTTGTTTTGTATTCTGACCGAGGACTTGAACAAAAGAATTCCAGGTCCTCGGTTGTGATTTCTAAAGAATCACCACGTCCTCGGAAGAATTCTATTGTATGGGGTATTGTTAAGGTTAGGGTACGTGGATTTGAACAATGGAAAATACAATGGGGTCCTCGGTCTGAATGTAATACAAACATGTGTGTGTGTGTGTGCTATAACTTTCACCCATAGTCATAGTGTTAATGCCTGTACCTTGCTTCTCATTTACCTAAAATACTGCACGCCGGATAACCATTTAAGTCCCTCTCGTTTCTAGGACTTTTATTGTCCATGCAACACATTTATTGTTTCACTTTGTTCATCCGATATTCCTGTCGTGCATTCTTCTTTTTCTTTTCATATCTTTTCATATTTTTTGTATTACCTCTTTCCCTTCTAGTTCATGTATTACAGATCATTTGACACAGATGTGTGAGGCACAAAAAAGGACATTTGTAACAGAATATCAGAATAAAAGTTTTGTTTTGGAACCAAGGCTTATCCCAGAGATGCCCAAAATTTCAGTTTCTCTGATTTTTGTATGCTTGTTTTGTCTCCAGATGATGAAAACTTATATTTACTTCGCTCCTCGCATACCTGTCTCCTCACGCCCTTCGCAACCGTTCTGCAGTGCCTATAATGTCCATGGTAACCCTTTAACACTGTGCACCCTTCATGACCAGCTCCCGGTCATTGCCCCTCCTTGTTCTGCCATCTTAAGTGCCCACACGTTTTTTTCGATCAGAATTTTCCCTTCGGAATTAGTCCTTACGGTAGCAGTAACTTTTGGATTATTCAAGCCCAAGTTGGGATTCAGTTATGGCACTATATTCTTCTGTTCTTATCTGACAGTGAAATGAAGCCTCAATTCTCAAAAGTTATGCTTACACAATTACCAAACTTTGCAGTATATTCCAAATTTTACTAAATTTTCCTTCACAGACTGAACTTTTTGTATTGTAAGTCCAGTTGTCGATTCATTTTGTTCCAGAAGGTTTCTTTGAAACATGCCAAGTACGGAGTACGGGGCTGCTCATTGTCTCGTAACTTCACAGTTTGTGAGTTGCATATCGCAGGGAAGGGTGACTTGACCCTCTTTACATCATGATCAGGTTGAACAGTACTTATCCCAACACATAGCCAGCCCACCTTGATGTATACATGCAGGCAGCTCACATATATACTGTAACCTTTACCTACAGTAAAGCCTTTACCTACTGTACCTTTACCTACCTACATTTACCTTTACCTACAGTAAAGCCATATAACCTTTACCTACAGTAAAGCCATATAACCGTTACCTACAATAATGCTCAGAAGTGACAAACTGATGTCTCTGCTTTTCCTGCTTTAATATTTTGTCACTCCGTTGTTGTTCTGGAAACGGAATCTATAAACTTTCAATATCTATATTTATGTTGAATGTTTCCGGTATTTCCTGCTACTGTATGTTTTGTTAGTCCTGTAATTACAGGTGTATGATTGTACTATTTATCCTTAGTGTGTACATCCTGAAATGTGAATTAATTGAAAGCCTGACATATGT
Organism: Apostichopus parvimensis; assembly: GCA_000934455.1. Classification (NCBI taxonomy): domain Eukaryota; kingdom Metazoa; phylum Echinodermata; class Holothuroidea; order Aspidochirotida; family Stichopodidae; genus Apostichopus; species Apostichopus parvimensis. The sequence continues at coordinate 5,419 of KN883586.1, read as the reverse complement.
ATAGTACACTGTATATATAGTAAATCTGTTAATTCTAGAGGCAGTTATATTATATATAAAGCTGCTTAAGTGCTTTTAATATGTGCAGTCAAGGTCAGATAAAGTCTTCACTGTCTTAACAAATTATATAGCCCAATATTCAGCAAAGCTGCTCAAAGCGCTTTACAAATGTAAAACCTAAAAAAAAATAGTAACAAAACCAAAATATTAAATATATAGAACCAATAAGGCAAAAAAATGTAAAAGCCAAAGCAACAATATAAAAAACACACCGGTACTAAACGATACTAAAAACTAAAACGCATACAGTCCAAAACAATTTCAGAAGTATGTAAATAGTAAAATAGATTAAATCATAGTCAATGTTTAAATATAAATAAGTATGAGAAACTATAGTACAGTAAGACAATTATTGTAAAAGCCTAAAACAGATAGTAATAAACACCCAATACTAAATGATAAAAAATAGAACCCTAAACGTAGTAAATAAATTTTAAAAAATAGATTAAAAAAAAAATGTCATCTTGAGATATGCAGAAATTCATGAGATCATGCAGGACTGCCAATGACTTTACCTTTTAAATACACCTAACATAGATTCCCAACTACAGGTGTTATAAATTTTTTTTCTTCATTCCTGGCTTATCTGTCTCCCCACAACCTTAGCACTCTCGTTCTGCCATGCCTAGAACGAACCGGTTACCTTTCAACACTGTGCGCTCTCTATGTCCGGACCTCTCCGGTCAATGCCCTCCATTCTTATTCTACCACCACAACATGCCTACAGTAGATGTACGTTTTGTGCGTGGATTTTCTTCTTCCCATCTTCAATTTGTTCAGAACTGTGTTTTCTTGAGACCTTTTTCACCTTTTTGGAATAATGAGTTTATTCTGTGACACCCTGAGATCATAGAAATGCATATAGTCAAATATTCTGCATCTTACAGGTTCACTCACTGTATCTAAACTTTCTACATTCAAAAGTCTACTTAAGACCCATCTTTTCACTTGTTCTTTTGTAAATTAATCTGCTTTCATTGTAAAGCGCCTTGAGCAGTGACTTTTGTGTACTGATTTGGCGCTATATAAGTCTCATTTATTATTATTATTATTATTATTGAAAAGAGTTGATTCTAAGAGTATAGCGTATAGGTGAGAGTACAGTAGCCTCCGTACAGGGAGGAGGCTACTCCTGGTGTACTGTAGGTTAGGGAAGGGAAGGGGAAGCGGTATCATAAGAAGTAAGGGCATTGACCGGAGAGGTCCGGACATAAGAGGGCGCACAGCGTTAAAAGGTTACCAGTTTATTCTAGGCACGGTTTAACGAGAGTGCTAAGGTTTGGTGGAAGACAGTTAAGCTCATCACTCATAAATATCCAACCCCGTAAGTTTTGGGAATTTTTCTATTGGTAGGGGAACGAAGGTGGAGGGAGGTGGTTAAAGAGGGTTGAAGAAAAAAAAAAGTTGAAAAAAAGGTTGGCACAAAAGTTTTGTTTACAATAAAAATTATAGCTAGTTTCTGCAATCAGGTAAATATTTTGGTCTATATAATAACTTTGGCCTCACCATTTGCACATAATACTTACTTTTTTTTCTGGCATAAACTTAAGATAAGTCTTAAAACAAATCATGAAATATTATTACCCAATATTCATTTTCTATGTTCATTGATAAATTCGTTAGCCTCACCATTTCCTCATAAAACTTGTTAACCTTCCAAAATTTGAGATTTAGGATATAAAACAATATATGAAATATTCATAGTCAGTTTACTTGTACATAATTTGTTACATAATTTACTTTTTACTAGAATTCACAAGAACCTCTTCAATTAGCTACAGACATTAGTACTGAACACAGTCTGTGCACACACTGACCGTGTAAAAAAACATCCAGAGTTAATTAACGAGAGCACCGTCAATTATGTTATTGATCTCCTAAGTTTGATGTAAATAACCCTCATGTAATCAATCAATAGAAGGCTACATGTACTTTGTAGTACTTGTAAAACAAAAGCAGTTTTATCTGCTGCTGGTGGAAACAAAAAGGGCACACTTCAAAAACTGTTCAGCTCAGGAGGATCTAGTTAAACAAATTAATAATAAAATATATACATTTTTTTAGTGTTTTGGGGATCTTTTGTCGACCAAGTACAGGGCATTATATGGAGCATTTCATTTTCTAATTATTATCTAAATACTGCGTTTGTAAAGCTATCCATAACATAAAAGCAAAAGTGTGGAAGCAAGTGACGCAACCTATCATCTGAGCTCCCCCTTCCCTTCCAAATTAGGGTCAAATTAAACTAAACTCAGATTTGCAAGGGCTGCATTATTGTAGAGATCTCATATTCGAATTACAAAGTACAACCTGAGAGCTGCTCAGTATAAACAACTCGCCAATACAACCAGTCATTGTGAGCATAATTCCATCTACCCTTATAAATGCCAACTTTGAGAGCTAGTAGGGTCAAATCTCTAATTTGCATTCATTATTATGATTGTCCTCCAGGGTTTCCTGCTTACGGGCGATTTTGAGAGTGATTTTGAGAATTTTTACATCTTGTATATATGTACACGTCCTCAGAATGCAGAGAATGTTGTCCTCATAAGGGCAGTAATGACGTCCATTTTCTCTTTGCCAGTGAATTTAAATAAATATTTGTTTTCTTTGGTAGCTGTCTCATCCATCAGAAGTTACTGTACTTTTCAGTTTTACAAGGTCTGATATACTGTCGCTAAAGGGGCAAAAGAAAGCAATTTGTTATGATCATATATAGCTAGGGCAGTATTTGACACGCAATTAACTTCACGGCATGCTTTTTATCCACTTTAAAAACGTAAAAGGTTTTGAAAGGCATTAGTTTACTAAAAGCCTGTTTAATGTACACATGAACAGTTATAATGTTAAATAGGTTAGATATTTCACAGCTCACTTAAATTAAACCAAAGCAGATTGTCATGTTTCACTTCACACTCGTTGGATCTCCAGACATGCAGTTGGTGCTCATTCCCACTCAATGCATTAATTCTACAGATCAATAGCCTAATTGTCTGTGGTTCATACTTTACAAAGACTATCATAGGTGTCATCTCTGTCCAAAATAGTTCATTCAATTTGTAATTCAAAGCTAAATCATTCAAGATAATATCAGTAGATTATAATCAAACTCCTATGAACAGACTTTTATGTACATGTACAGTATGTACGAATGTACATGAAAAGTATAGGCACGGCCTATTAATTGCACATCTCAAATGATATGCTCATGCCGTTCAGTATTCGTTAGGGGAGGATGTGTATTTATTTTTTGTCAGGTAGGGAGGGGGAGGGAAGGGTTGAAAGTAAATTGCAGGAAAATGGGAGTGATGGACATAAGATAATTTCTTGTGGCATTTGGGAAAATGCTGTGGCATTAATACAAATTTCAATGTTTTGCAGTTCTGCAAAAATGGTCAAGCTTTAATACTGTAGCATTATTATGAGTGGGTAGGTATACTGCTGTTCTTTAATAACATGGTAGATAACAATATTAGGAAAGAGGAAAGATCACATTTGGAGACTTAATTACAGTGATTTTTGTTATTCAATTGTTTCTCTTTGTTTTGCTTCAATTAAGGTTTTTTTTCACAACGCTGGTCTCTTGTGTAAATATTATTCTTACATCAACGTACATGTACGTACAGTACTGTATCTTCTTGTTTACTGCCAGCTTATCAGTTGGAACCACAATAAGTGATGTTCAAACACAGTTATCTGATTAACATTCTGATTATCATGATCTACTTCATTTGCATAATTCTAAGTTCAATAAACCAACAAGGAAACAATATTTGTCCGACCACGAATCATTCTTTGACTGTAAATTATGGTCAATAATACTGGATTTATTCACAATCATGTGTTGAACAAACTCTGCAGCCCCTAAGCAAAGTTGAAAAAGCAGAGGTTAAAGCAGCATTTTGCGTCTTTTTCTATGATTTTTCTCAACCTCACTGACTCCACTATGCCATAACGACATACATAACTAGCTTATCTATT